>SRLM01000223.1:908119-1028306 GCA_015708895.1 Populus ilicifolia
TTTTAGATCTTGGGCTCCATATGAAAGTTGTAGGCCTATGTCTTACCTTTCCATCCATATAAAGTAGACCTAAATCTGAGATCTATAGCTCCAGATATGACCCAATTACCGAACAGTGTTCCAGTTTGGATTGCACCGACATCTCTTTTCTAAGTTTGATCATCTCTTTGCCTTTGTAATTGAAGTTCTTAAAGTCATCAATCAATCCTTTCATTTATGAGATAGGCCTGCATTTAAAATGGATATTTACCACAAATTAAAGGTATCTTATATTATTAGATAAATTATTATAAAACATACTTTAGTTAAGGAGTTATTGATACTTTAAGTGCAAAATGATGATATAAAACCATGATAAAAATGCACTTTTGAGTACTAATCAGAGAACAATCTCAGATAACATTTACCCTACTTGAGGTCTAGCCATACCCCCAAGCCTCACCATCATCCATATTCTCCCTTATTTCTTTTTATAAGTGGATTCTTCTTGAAAGGTGCCTTTTATAAGCTCTATTGGCTTAGTAGAGAAGGTAAAAATCCAGGGAATGGAAGCTTCATCTTCAACATTATTGGTTAATGAATAGGAGCATCTGAGCATCTTAATTATGAATTTCTCCTTAAAGGTCTTCATTAACTTGTCAAGAAAAACATGGCAGTCCATCTGTTGGGATGAAGTTGAGCAAGACTTGGGTTAAAGTAACAAAAAAATCTCTTACAAACCCTTGTAAGGAAAATAAGTACCTGAACTTATATATACATATTAGGACAGTGATAATAAAATTACCCTCAACAGGTTTACTAGTGACTTAGGTGATACAACCATCATCCTCTAGTAACTAAACCAAAAAATCCCTTATTTATTTAAAGTTGGTTAGGGTTGTTTGCTTATAAGAGACAATGTTTTCTAGCTCATTCTTAGATGTTCTAGGTAACCTTAGTTTTCCCTTGAGATTTGAAGCCTCTTAAGGGACAGGCTCATTGCCTTTACTAATATAAGAGAGTTAAGTAACGTCACTTTTAATTTTAGAGCTTATCTAATGGTCGTAGATCTTTAGTAAGAAATTTCAGTTTCAAGTCTAAAACTAAAATCTTTTCTCAAAAGATATGATTTTTCATACCTTTAATATAAGTCATTATTAGAGAAAATTTGAAACCTAAAAGAAGTGATGAAGTGTGATTCTTTATTTACCTATAAAACAACTCTACTCTATAAAACCAAAAAACTTGATCTCTTTGTAAGGCTCTTAATATAGAAAATATAGATAAAAATTTTGGCAAAAGTAAAAAATAGGATTAAGAAATAATAAGATTTATATAAGTCACCATCTCTTGTTCCTACCAATAAATGAGGGATACATGAAATCATACCATAACCCTAGAAAGGATAAATGCTTAGTATATTAATTATACATAGCTGAATAATATTCTCAAAAGGATTGTTTTGCCATCTTATAACAATATTTAAGATCAATATGAGAAAGATATCATTCTTTCTAAAAAAGACAAGACAAATCTAGTTGATTGTCTTTCTAATGTTTTTTCAAGTCTTTTCGCACCAAATGCATAAAAACTATGAGGTAACTAATGAGTAAAACTTTTTTACTCAATATTTTGATACTTTGTAAAAGAGTTTAGAGTCATCTTAAGGTGATAACCTAAGCAAACATAGGTTTGATAGATTGTCAAATCTAATATACTTGGGTTTAGTCATGTAATGCTCAAGTTAACATAAGTTTTGCAATATAATTGGGCTTAGTCATGTAGTGCTCAAGTTAACATGAGTTTTGCAATATAATTGAGCTTAGTCATATACTAAGTACAAGGCTATGTAGATTTAGTTAGGTTGACAGACCTTGTTGGGTTAAGCCATTTATTAAATTGAAGTCAATATGAGCCTGACAAGTTTCTAAGGTTTCAACAATACACCAAACCTAAATAATCTAAAGGTAATTAAAGATCCATATTAGAACCATAAAGTTTTGTATTAAACTAATTAATATGATCTATTCATGTTAGAAATAATCATTTTTTTATATCCATGTATGTATAAAAGGTCTTTCAATGACATACCATATTTCTATCTCATTAATAATATGTAGGGGATTTTTTTTCTCATTAATGATATGTAAAGGGTTTTTATCCCTCATTAATGTTATTAGGAGAAAATTACTCTCTAGTCTTTTCACTCCATCAATACAATAAATTTCAGGAATTATGAATACCTTTTAAAGCACTTAGGTAAAGGGTTCACTTTTTACTACTCTTCAAGCATTCATATCGTAATCTTTAAAACTTTATCATACCAAAGCAAGAACAACCATTCTTGTTCTTAAAGTGTAAAGTTATTTATTTATTTATTACAATTACCTTTTAAAGTTATTGACTTTATTATCAAAACTTCTACTATCAATTATGTGCTTCCTAGGTTATAGAGAGAGAAATATGAATATGAACATTTGATTAACCACTATCTAACACCAAATAATATAATTCTTGAGCATGTCAAATTTTAAGACATCATCATGATGCAAACTTAAATGTATTCTATTGTTAAAAAGTTAAAAGAAATTGCTTTAAATAAATGAGTCTTATTTGGCTATGAAGGTTTGTATTTCCTAGTGCAAAGTATAAGGTGTAAAAAATGTAGTAAATGAAAAATAATATAAATATTCTCCTTTAAATTTTAGTAAAAAAACTAGAAATTAAAAAAAAATAGTAAATTAAATGTTGACCAATCTTATTTGGTTAAACAATTATGAGTCTCTCATCATGTTAGAAAAAAATATAAATGACCTTGGAAAAAAATATTATAGCTCCAGAATAAAAAAATATTATTAATTGGAACAATGTAAAGATGATTTTTCACCATCACTTAAAAAACTTAATACTATCTATTAAAGATATTGAAGTCTTTTCATAGGATTTATTTGTCATTACTAAATTAACCAAGGACAAATAAGTCTTTTATCATCTTCATTATATATTGAAATGATCAAAAAACTCTTTAAAGCAAATAAAAAAAATAACATAAATGGGGATTTTTTTTTAATTTTTACAATTTTTTTCATTATTATTGTCATAACCCAATTTCTTACACTTTTATTTTAATTATTATTTTTTACAATATTTCTAAAAAAATGATAATAAAAATAAATGCTAAATAATGATGAAAAACAAATAAAAGATAAATGAAGAATGAATTAAAATTTGGGTTAAGGGCAACATGATTGTAAGTTTTGGGATTTAATTAAAATTTGGATTAGTTTTAGTAACCAAATCAAGAGCTTAATTGAAAATGGATAAGTTTGGGACCTAATTCAACTTCAAATTAGTGTAATTAATGAAATCAGGATTTTAATTGAAAAAATACCAAAATTTTGGGGCTGATTTGGGTCAAAATTACAAGAAATTAAAATTCAATGACCATATTGAAAATGCAATGATATTGTAGGGAGTCTAATTAATTTTTTTCAAGGTTAATTTAGAAAGAATTAAAAGTTTGAAGAGTCAATTAAGGACTAAATTGAAACATTTAGAAACCAGAGACTGTTTTATAAAATGAGTTGAAATGCAAGGTCCAATTAAAGTTTATCCAAGGGGCTTGCTTATAAAAAATTCAAAACTTTAAGGACCAAACCAAAAATGGCAATTTGAATTAGAAATTGGATTCGTTTCCTGGACAATTGTTCACTGTCTTCTTCCTCTGTTTCTACAGTTGAAGGCGATATTTATGTTTCATCATTAAAGGCATTAAAAGAGTTAATTACAGGGCATGTCTCACAACCATTATTAAGTCGGCCTTTATCACCAGAAGGCCTTTTCTAACTTTATAAAAGCTAGAAAAAGGGAATGAGCAAAAAAAAAAAGAGAAAAAAAAAAGGTAAGGGAGAGCTAGAAAAGGGAACAAAAAAGAACTAAAAGAAAGCTGAGAGAATCCGGAAAAATAGAAATAGAGATGGAAACCAAGGGAAAACAAGAAAATAAAAAAAGAACATGCTGAAAAAAAAAAGCCACGCAAAACCAAAGAACACTAATAATCAGCATCACCATCATTTTTGTTCTTTCATCTCAAGAACTAGGATAACAAAATATAAAAACCAGAAGCAAAGGAGACGCAAACCCAAAAAAGAACACCAACGAATGAAAACACAGAGATGAAAACTGATAAGGTGAGTAAACATATACATAAAGATGAACCAGAATAATAGACCTTTATTCTCTTGTTTCTTCCTAAAGAAATAAAGGCATTAGTTCCTCATGATAGTGTAGCACAAACACATGAACAGAGATCATTTTCTGGCTATTTTTGATTTCTAATTTTTTTTAGTCTTTTTGTAAAAGTTTAATTTATTTTTAATTTTATCTTTCAATATAGAGGCATGGTATATTATTTTTATCATTTTGGTCCTATTTTTTTTATATATTTTTTTGTTAAAATAATTTTTTTTAATTTCACCCTTCAATAAAAAATATTTTTATTTTTATGTTAATTTTGATTTTTATTCTTTTGATTTTTTTATTTTTTTTGTTAAATTGATGCATATTTTTAATTTTAATCCTTATTTTTTAATCTTTTATATAATTAAAATTTTTTTTAGAGAATTAGCCTTTATTATCTAATTACTTGCGTTATAAGTTTGAAAGTTAATATAAATAAATATTAAAAAAATATTATAATTTTTTATATTTTATTATTTTATTATTTCTTTTTCATGATTTAGATTAATTTAAAAAATATTCCAAGTTGGCTTCCACGGTCCACGGCTAAAGGAAGAATCGAGCGCTGGTGCTCGGTTCCTCGGAGCTTTAGAACTGCCATACCGCGCGTTGAGCATGAGGTTGGTGAGACCACGAGACGGTTTCTTTCTTTGTCCCTAGAAAAGGAGATCCCAATCGGTACCGGTTAGGTAGTCTCACGGCACGGCTCCCAGGAAGAGAAAGTTCAGACAAATTCCCCTTCTCCGTTCTGTCACAACCAGTTGGTTGATCCATAGTAGTTGTTCAGGTTGGCTCATTTCTAATTACTAGAATTACATGTTTCTCATGCTGACGCATATTAACATCACAAGTAATATTAATTAAAGGAAGAAAGTCAGTTCCCATGACCAGTAATATTGAATTTTTTTTTCCTGGTCTGCAAGAAGATTCAAAGATGAGACAACCAAGTGACGGAGATGACAGAAAAGGCAGTGTCGTGAAGTTTGCGCTTTATGCTCGCAAGAATGATTTTTTATCAATAACCCCTAATACTTTAGCAGCCGGCTTGGATGCTTGCCTTGAAATATATTCAAATACTTGGACAGCAACCTCGACCCTCTTCTCCGTCGATCATGTTTTTTTTTTTTTAATGGATGCCAACATAATCATTTTTATGTTTTTTATTCCTTCTTTTTAGTGGATTAAAGAAAGCATGGCCTCTTTTCTCCAGGCAATTGACAGCTTCAGAGGAAGATGCGAAGGAAAATGCTACAAAATCTAGAGCTCAATGGTCAATGAAACTGCAACAACATACTGTAAAATTAATGAAGAAAGATTGACCCCCAAATTTCATGTAATTGAAAGTTTAGATTTTGTAGGATTAATCACAGTGTATATAAGCTGATTTAAGCCTCCACTTTAATTATATATAAAAAAAAGGTAAATTAACCTCTGGTTTAGCTATGATTCTGAAAATCACTCCATTTTATTATTTGAGATTAATTGCCGATTCCGGCAACAGGAGGAGGGAGAGTTTTTGCAGTCTTTAATTTAAAATTTGGATTCTTCCTGCTTTATTAATTTGCATTAAAAGACTTGCCAAACCCAAACAAAACCCGGCAATTTCAAAGCACAATGTTAGGTTCCTTCACGTAACTACGTTGTCTCTTTTTACCTATTTCCTTGACGCTAGGTGAGCTGTCCTTTTCTTGTCTCCCCGTGAATGTATTCAGGTGCCAAGAAATCAAGAACTTGGAGCCTTTTCCGGTTTAAAGATTTTATCACATCCAGTCTAAAATCAAGGTTCTGAATTTACCGAGTAAATCTAAAATGATATTATTTTATTTAGATTTATATTTTTTAAAAAGAAAAATAAAACCACGTCATTTTAGATTAAAAAAATAAAATCAATGAGTTGACTATTCACCTGATCGGGTCGGTCAAGTCTATTAAGTCAATCAATTACGATGCTTCAAATAGTCTGATGAAAGGAGAGGTCGATAGGAAAAGATTCAAGCTCAAACATTATCTGGACTTCGAGATCCTCCATCAGTTTATAGATGATTTGTGAATTGTGTAAAACGACCTACACTTTATAATTTCCAAATACCTTGCACCCCAGCTTCTCTGAGATCAACACGTCTCTTTACCATGGCTTCTTTTGCTATCCTTCCTTTTCTCATCCTTGCCCTTCAACTCGATTTATCCACGGCGATAGTAACTCCGACCTCATCACTGACCACTGATGGAAATACGTGGCTTTCACCATCAGGGGATTTTGCTTTTGGTTTCCGTCAACTGGGCAATTCAAACCTTTTCTTGCTCGCCATTTGGTTCGACATGATTCCAGATAGGACCATTGTTTGGCATGCCAATGGAAACAACCCACTTCCAAGAGGATCAAAAGTTGAGCTGACATCTAGCAATCTTGTGTTGACGAATCCTACAGGTCTAATAATATGGCAGGCAAATCCAGCTACCCCTGCAATCTCTGCTGCCATGCTTGACACAGGGAACTTTGTGCTTAAAGGTAACGATTCTAGCACTTACATTTGGGAGACTTTCAAGAATCCTACAGACACTATCTTGCCAACCCAAACATTGGATTTGGGCAGCAAGCTGTTTTCTAGATTAACAGAAACCAACTACTCAAAGGGAAGGTTTGAGCTCAACTTCTCGAATGGCAGTCTCGAGCTCAATCCTATTGCTTGGCCTAGTGAATTTCAATATGATCATTATTATAGCAGTCGTACATATAATGCAGATCCTTATGAGTCTGGCTATCAGTTGGTTTTCAATGAATCGGCAAACGTTTACATAGTTAAACTGAATGGAGAAATTGCTCAGTTTCCTGACTGGAATCGTATAAATTATACTGGTGATAACTATTACCGAGCAACTTTGGGATTTGACGGTGTCTTCACTCAATATTCTCTTCCAAAGAATTCTACAAATAACCAAGGCTGGTTGCCAGTGCAATCCATTCCCTTAGACATGTGCACGGCTATATTTAATGATATTGGTAGTGGTCCTTGTGGTTTCAATAGCTACTGCTCAATTCAAGAAAATAGGAAGCCCACTTGTGACTGTCCTCCAGGATATGTTTTCCTGGATCCAAACAACAGACTTGGAGGATGCAAACCAACTTTTCCACAAGGGTGTGGGCTAGATGATGGACGGGGAGACCCAGAAGAGTTATACGAAATTAGGCAGTTCGATAATGTAGATTGGCCATTGAATGATTACGAAAGGTTATCACCATACAATCAGACGCAATGTGAAAAGTCTTGCTTATATGATTGTTCATGTGCTGTTGCCATTTTTGATGGTCGTCAATGTTGGAAGAAGAGGCTGCCTCTCTCCAATGGAAGATACAAGAGCGCGGGTTTTTCAAAGATTCTCTTCAAAGTAAGGAAAGAAGTTCCTCCTTCTGGTTATTGCAAGGTTGGCAGTGATAAAGAGAAACCGGTTCTACTAGGTGCCCTTCTGGGTAGTTCTGCATTTCTCAACGTGATTTTGCTGGTTGTTACTTTTCTAATTCTGTTCAGAAGGCGCGAGAGAAAAGTGAAGAAGGCAGGGCCAGATTCAAGCATTTATATTTCAACTTTGCGTTCCTTCACTTACAAGGAACTTGAAGAAGCAACTGATGGATTTATGGAAGAGCTTGGCAGGGGTTCCTTTGGCATAGTCTATAAAGGCTTCATGAGATCAAGTTCAGGAAACGCCATTGCGGTCAAGAAGTTGGAGAAGTTGGCTCAAGAAAGGGAGAGGGAATTCAGGACTGAAGTGAGTGCAATTGGGAAGACTCATCACAAGAATCTAGTCCGGTTGCTTGGATACTGCGATGAAGGGTCTCATCGGCTTTTGATCTACGAGTTCATGAGCAATGGCACTTTAGCAAACTTCCTCTTTACACTTCCAAGACCTGATTGGCATCAGAGAGTCAAGATCGCATTGGGGGTTGCAAGAGGGCTTCTCTACTTGCATGAGGAATGTGAGTTCCCAATCATCCACTGTGATATTAAGCCTCAAAACATACTTCTAGATGACTCTTTCTCTGCAAGAATATCTGACTTCGGATTGGCAAAACTGTTACTCTCAAATCAAACACGTACTCGTACGATGATCAGAGGAACACGAGGCTATGTGGCCCCTGAATGGTTCAAGAATGTGCCTGTAACTGCTAAAGTGGATGTCTACAGTTTTGGTGTGCTGTTACTAGAGATCATTTGCTGCAGAAGGAGCGTCGTAATGGACCTTGAAGAAGGAGAAGAAGAAAGAGCAATTCTTACAGACTGGGCTTATGATTGCTATATCGGAGGGAGAATTTATCATTTGGTGGATAACGACAAGGTGGCAATGGATGACAAAGAGAGGCTGAAAAGGTGGGTAGAGGTATCAATGTGGTGTATTCAAGAAGAACCTTCAAAAAGACCTACAATGAAGATGGTACTGGAAATGTTAGAAGGTTTTTTAGATGTTCCTTCGCTACAATCTCCTTTTCCCCTCAGCTCACTCAAGTGGTGAACTGATCAGAATCTAAGTCAATGGCCCGTCCATTTCTTTCCTACGTACTTATATCATGTGAACGAACATATGCTGTACTAGCTGCTAAGCAATTTGTTTGGAAAAAAAACTCGTAGTATGGGCAAGGATCCGATTACTCGCTGTTTGGATCTGGTGATCGAAAAGATATTGAACAGATTATCCATGGAAAAAAGCGAAGATCGTTTGTTTGGTTGAACAAGGAGTTTGCTGCCCTTGAGCTCTGTGAGTATTGACTTGTTTGGTTTCTTGAGCTTACTTGTATTATCTAGTCCTCGTGGTTTTATTTTGGGCTTCTTTTGTTACCGTTTTTATTTACAGCCTTGTGCTCTTTGTACTTGAGATTAGGCTTCTTAGTCGTCCCCATTAGGCCTTGGCCTTCAATCGGGATTTCTCGTAACAAAGAAGAAGCAAAAAACAATTTCATGGGGGGAGTGTTTGTTACTTGTACGAGGAAATGTTTCTCAACAACAATGAAAAAGTTACAATAAAAAAACTAGTTGTGTGACTTGTATTCTGTCTGGGTTTAGATATTTTTATTTAAAAAAAGAAAAAAGAAAAAGGTTTTACGTGCAACGTGCCTGACTCATTGCTAGAAAAAGCTCGAGCATGTATTAGGACATGTCGCATGCCTAGGCCAATGATGTGTCGTGTCGTTTATGAGTTTAAAATTCCAGCCATCAATGCGGTGCTTTTTTTTTATTTAATCAAACATCATATTGCTTTTTATCTGGTATGATAATAATAATAATAATAATAATAATAATAATAATAATAATAATAATAAAGAATTCATTATCCAAATATCAAAATGCCCATTGATATTACTCTTAAAAATTTTATTTTTAATGGCATTTTGATCTTATCATTATTTTTAAAAAAAATCTGAAAAGATCTATTTGCCTTTGATTAATATTTTCACAATTAACCATGTTGTCACTATATGAACACTATTTTTCAAACGAGAATTAGCTATTGTTAATTATATTTCATAGAGCATGCTGGATTATGAATATTTGTGTACATACATTACTGTAACAATAATTAAATCAGTCAGTGGAAATATTTATAAACTACAGCATGTTTAGAAAGATTAAACAGTTTGTCATTTGAAAAATAAATAAGTGATTACGTATTTGTATAGATGTTTAGCGGGGAAAAAAACCTATCATAAATGGTGTTTATGCAAGTCTTATTTCCTTTTTCAAAAAATAGTGAAAAGTAATAAAAAATTCATCAAGGTTTATTATTTTTAATTTGTCATATCATAAATGGTGTTTATGCAAGTCTTATTTCTTTTTTCAAAAAATATCAAAAAGTTATAAAAAAATAATAAAGCTATTATAGGTTATTTTTTCGTTTATTATTGATCATATCATAAATGTTTTTTTTTTTACTTTTTGGTGGAGTTTAATTATTTTTTTATTTTTTTATCAAATTTTTATGATATTTTAGAACAAAGAATTACAACAACAATTCTTCTCCTTCTTATTTTTCTTTTATGTATCAAAATAATTTTTTATTTAAAGGCAAGAATTAATTTATATATAGCTTTAAAATACAATGTCGTAGCCATTTCAATTTGTAAAAAAAGAACTTATCATTCATCGATTTTTAAGAATAAAATAATCAAATTAAATATTATTGCTTCTTGAACGCTAGTAATTTATTTGAAAAATATAGTTGTGATATTTTTTAAATTTTTTTATTGAATATATATTAAAATAATTTTTTAAATAATTTGTTATATTATTACATTAAAATGATATAAAATATAAAAAATAATTTGAAGTAAATAAAAATTTATATTTTTTTAATTGTTTTCAAAAATACTTTTAATATATATATATAATAATAACTTTTAACTAGGGTTAACACTGAAGTTAGGCACATCACTGAATGCAGTTTTTATCTGATTTTATAGGTTTGGTTTGGTTGTATTGGGCCTTATGCCCTGTATTATGGTCTATTTTTCAGAACTAAAAACCCTTCATCAACTCCTTTTGGTTTTCTGGCCTTGTATTGAGTTCCATCTGTGTCACTAGTATATGCTGCTGAGCTACTCTCGTTTGGTCCTTTATTTCAATTTTTTATGTCTGAATATTTATGGGTTTTGAATCCTGGAGGTAATAGTAGTATGTTGTCAAAGCTGTCACCTGATCAATTTCTCAAACTCAAACAACTCACTATGCTTACTCTTTCTGCGACCAATAAGGTACTGGCTTTTAACATATGAGGACTATTGTTCGTGTTTTTTATTTGAAAGTTTACATCCTTGATTGAGTTTATTGCTTCAATTCCTTTTATTGTTTGTATTTTGTTTCGTAGGATTTCAATTTGTGTTGCAAAATTAGAATTTTATGCCCAAGTTTTCCCCTTGCTTTATGTTCTACGGGACAAACTCTTGCTTGTTATTCTATTGTCCTGTTGTTTTCATTAATGTATTTGTCGAAGGAATTAGAAGAAAAAAATGTGCCATTTTTCTTTAATAATTTTAGTTAATCCCTCTTGTAGGTTCTCTCATACAATGAACTGCTAAAGGAACTGGAGATTTGTAACGTGCATGGACTTGAAGACTTCCTCATCAATAAGTATGTCTATGCAATAGGTCTCCCTATTTCTGCATCAACTACTGGAAACATGTATTTAATTTCCCTGTTAATTAATTCAGAATGATTTTTTTGTAGTACTTTCTTTTTATAAGGCATAGTAAAAGGCAAGTTGAATCAGCTGGGAAGATGTTATGAGGTTTAATCAATCACCATGGGAAGTCATCTATTTGGTTTCTTTAAGTCTTTAATAAATGCTTGAACTTAATGCTTGATAAGTTATTTCCTTTTCAGTTGCAATTTGCAGCAGGGAGGGATCTCATGCATAGCCAGCTTGGGAGTATGATAGATATATTGGGAATTTGGTTGGCTTATATTCTTTTTTTTTCCAATAGAAATGCTTTACTTCCAGTATTTTACAACACATGTCCCATTCAAAGAGTCTTGTTAAAGCGTATATAGTCGTCTTAGTTTCTGCATTTCTAAAAAGGATTCCTGGGTTGAACATCTCTTGCTTGTCTAGGTGCAGTGATTGTGCCTCAATTCAAGTTATTTGTAATTAATAGACTTGGTAGTTAAACATGGTCAGACTTGTTCCTATCATGTTAATAGGGGCTTCACCTTACTTCTTTTTTTTTTTCCATAACTTGGCATTATAAAGAAGCACATTTTCTGAGAACATTTCTTTTTATTGATGTCCATCTAAATGGTTGAACTTATTAAATTACTGCATTATGTTCTGTTTAAGAAGTTGTTGGAGACAAATAATTTGATGTTGTATTCATTAATGTCTCCTTCTACATCACATTTTGTGATCTTTTGCCTTCACTAACCCTACGGGAAAACTTTTAAATAAAAAGTAATTTTAGGTGGTTTTTAAACTAATAATTTGCAGCCTAGAATAGGAATACCGAAGGAGATAAGCTGTTAAGGTGTCATGTTGCATGCATTATTAGAACTTGGCATCATGGTATGGCCAAATACTGCAGTAAATATGTTTTAATAACCTCCCAGTAGGTAAAACTGAAAATTTTAAGTTTTTTCTTATATTTCATAACTGGGTTTGTCTTACAAAATCAATTGAGATCTACTGTGGATTGACATGAAAAGGGAATTCCATTTACCATTGAAGGTATTCTCCAACCATTCATTCAATATTTCACAAGATCTTGAGATAAAGTAGATTAATACAGCAACAAATGTTGTAGAATCTCTCATTTACGTTGAGTTATCCGTTTTAGATTTGTCATGGGTGAGTATGGACAAAGTCAGTCTGGTGTTATTACTGCATTTTGGTAGTTATATTGGATATCTGGTGATTTCTATTGGCTTGGATGAGATCATGGAAATCAAATTGTTCTTTGAAATATTGTTTTGTTGTTGGAATTTATTGGATAACTTAAGCAACTGGAGATTTATGCAGTGTATAACATGTGATTTTGTTCTCTACTTTGAGTTTTCTAAAATTTGTTCTGTGTTTGCAATAATTTCACCAAAGCATGAATTCTTTCTAAATGACCCCCCCCACACACCTTTTTTTTCTCCAATCTCTTTTTAACTCCTTGGGTTTATTGCTTCTTATAAAGTTGGTGTGCCCATGTGACAACCATTGCTTGCAACTTTCAGGTTAGCCACTTCAGACATTGTATTTCACCACTTTAGACATTGTATTTTCCTTGATTGAAGAAAAGATTGACTGGGCTAGTAAAATGTGCCAGTTGGACATGGATCACTAATAGAAACTTCATGATAGAATTGATGAAGTAAGAAAAATTTTCATTTTAAATTATAGGTTGAATCCACATTTTACTTTATGAGCGTTTTCTTGCTCTTTTCTGGTAATTTAACTTCTAAATCTCTGGCTCGATGATCCCTGTGGCTTTAGAAAACCGATCATGAAAAATAAAAGACAATTAAAACTTTGATCATGTTAAATGTTTAAGTTCATAATTCTTAGGTATTAAACAGATACATTTCATTCTATATAAAACACAATGATGAAGTTTTTTCCATTAAATTTCCAGAAGATGTGATGCTTTAAGGGACATTAAGGGGGGGAAGAAATTGCTCTAACCTTTCCTTTCTTGTTTCTGCTCAACTTTTTTAGTAACCTTGAATCTTGAGTTGTATGTTCCTGTAAATTATATGCATAAATATAATTTCTTATTAATTGTCATATGGAACCTTTTTTTTCTTTTTGGTGAGCAAAAATCACAATCCAAGCAAGGCCTTTGTTTCTTGGAAAATATTGATGGTTTTGGCTATCTTGGTGGACTAATGGAATAGGAAAGAGATCTTATCCGATCCAGAAGATAATCTATTTTAATGTTGTGTCCTATATGGTATGCTACTAGTCATTCATTCCAGGCATATAGTACTTTCAATTAATATTGTCAAATATATGGATGGGGGGTTAAGTTGATTAAAGAGGCAACTAAACAAGATATTTTTGTATGATTTTTAACCTATAGTTATGCATCTGAGTCTCAAAAAACTAAGTTTCCATGTCCTCTCGTGGCTTAAATATTGCAAAGTAAGCTAGTTATCTAACTTCTTATAACTGCCAGCTTTAACCAGCTTGATCCATGACATTGATGGGTATGAAATAGATATATAATTAATGAAACAGAAAAAGGCACTTTGACTTTATCGCTTAATTAAATCTTATAGTTCACTCGAGTATTGCAACGAAAAGATAGATATGGTCCAAGTTGCTTCATTCAAAAAATACAAAAATTAGGAATAGGGCGGCACATGTCCTATTTCATTGTGCACTTTCTTGTTAGAATGTTTCTGTTTGGTTAGAGGAACCTGCACCAATTATTGTAATAGATATTTCTACTTCTTACTGAAGTTCATTCATGCTTCTTATCAATAAAGAATTATATAAAAAAAAACTCAAGCCTTACAAAACACTATAGAGGAAGACTCAATGAATTGCTACAGTGAATTAACATTTTTGCCCTCCACAGTGACAACCAAGTAAGGGTAAAATGATCTTTTCATGAGGTTTAATTAGCATTTTCAAATTGAATGGGGAAAATTGATATTTTTATTTTTTTCCATAGTAAAATTACTTATTTGCCTTCAAAAAAAATTACTTAGCTAGTACAGGTTTCGTGGTCTTTTCTATTTTGTTAAAACATTTAAAAGACTAAACTATCTTTTTAAAAAGTAAAAGGAAAACATGTTGTCGAGACCCTTAAAAGAAATAATAATAAGTATTATATAACAAAGATAAAGTTGTTGGCGTCTACTATGCACACGCCAATTAGTGGATGTTGCCTATGCCCTTTGGGCAATGCATGAGGTGGCGTTCTAATTGGATGTTGCCCATGCCCTTTGGGCAATGCATGAGGTGGCGTTCGACGATAAAAAATAACTAACCATAACCTACTGTCATGTCTCTTAAAATGTCATGTGGTAGCCCAACAATTGGTGTGGAGTATGCATTTCAACATGTGATGGTTTGGTGGTGATAGAATGTTTTTCTCCTCCCTCTTTTTTCTCTTTCCTATTGTTGGGAGTCAGGGAGTCACACTTGACCTTTCAAAAATCAATTTTTTTTATTTGTATTTATTTTAATTTTAATCTTTATTACTTTGATTGCTATTTGTGTTTATTTTTATGCTTTTTAAAGATTTTTTTAATTTTGTCTTAAAATATTTTATTTTATTTATTTATTTTATTCAATTTGATTGTTATTTTTTATTGCTTTTTTTATTCATTTCTTGATTTTTTTTAATTTTTTTTAATATTTATTGAAATTACCTCGAGCTGACTCAAGTGTTTTTCTTTGATATTTGTTTTTATTTTTCTAATTTATAATTTAATATTAAGTTATTAAGCCTTGAATTTTATAATTTTTTTTTCATGGTTATTCCATTCTCTTATCACGGATTGGATCGTGTGTTAATTAAATTATCCCTAATTAATACAGGTTACTATCTCCTCGATATGCTTTTTAAGTTGGTAAAAGAGTGGTCTGACCCGTAGGCAACCTAGCTAGCAAACACTACAGCTTAATCACTGTCTCCTACATGGTCTTCTACATGTTTTACCTCTGCCCATCGGGTTTTACATCAGTTTAATGACTATAGTGAGATGTGGCCCTGAATGATGCGATGGTCAATTGGATTACTGCAGGGAGTGATTTTCTTTGGTCGACTCGCAGATTGCATGTCATCCATTTTATGTCTTACTGATTTAATCTCGTTAATTTCCAAATTGCAGGAGACGGTCCCAACACAATTACAGTCGAGGAAGGCCAGTACACCCTTAATTTGTCTCCCAGTGGTAAACCAATTTTTGCTCATGGCATACTAGAATGAGGAATTACCCTCCTAGAATCGGGAATTTGCCGCCATTTTCTCCCTAAATGATGAAATTCTAACGCCAGTTGTGGGGAGGAATTATTCAAATTTAGTGCATATTGGTATGTTTATCTCAATTCAAGGATGCTAGTTTTCATGATCATTCTGCATGCATGTTAAATATCCTTTTTGAAGCAAGCCAAGAGCGTTTTGTTATGTGTTAGAAGCATGAGCGCTTGCACAGGCTAATGCAAGGATATGCGATGAGTGCCAGCAAGTTATGGAATTCCCGGGGCCATGATTGGAAATATCAGAGATTTGCACGATGATTTTTCTCGTACCTCGCGAGGAGAGGCCTTAGGATTTTGAAAGTACAAATGTAAAACGGCATAGTCTCCGTGGTAAGTAATTTTTGTTTATTTTTACCTTGGTATCTTCCAGCAAGTATTGTGGATAGGATGAGAAGCCAGGCGTGAATGCTTTTGAAATTTGTTTTTGGTAATTTGACTGACTTTGCTGCAATCATCAATGACAGAATTGTTGTTATTATTTATTGTACGAATGGCATGGCTGTCTGTGTGAACCGAATTATTTTAGGGCATTCTGAATGGTTGAAACCCAGAGAGCCATGGACCAGCTTCGTGTGACCATGCCCTCGCGTTCGGTGAAAGGTCAGCATGGTAAGTCAGGTCAAAGATGGAAAGTCAAAAGGATTTGGGGTAGATAACCAATGCCATGTTGCATGCATGAACTCTTTGACCGTACAACCGTCTTTGCTTGCGCTGCTGTGCACGTGCGCTACATCTGTGGTTCGGTGGGGACGCGACCTGGTTTTGTTGTGGCGGTTTGTTGCCAGTTTCTTCTTCTTCTTCTTCTTCGTCTTTTTCCCTGATTCTTTTCGTCTCTTAAATATAGCTGAAAAGGGAAGAGAATGCTTTCCGGGAATCGGAAAGGTGATCGGATGCGGGGTTACACGAATTGCTTTTACTAGATAAATGAGAAACATAATTTTCACATTGAAGAATCAATTTGAAATTGTCTTGTCTTAGACAAGTCGGACACGTGTGGTTTCTTTTATTTTATGTTTTTTACCGATAACAAAGGACAATAGAACTAGAATGAATATGCTGCGGGAAGGTCTTATTGTGTACGCAATGGTGCGCTAATTGCAAACTTTTTCTCGTATATTTCTTATTTCTACTTCAGTCAATCTTTAGAATCATGGTTTTAAATTCTACGTTACGTTAATGAATACACCCGGGATCCAACTGACTGATTTTAGACTGGATGTAGGTTGGGTTTCAAAAATATAAAAAAAATAATCTAAATTGTATTGGAAATTTTGATCACTTATTTTAACAAAAATAATATTGTTTTCTCTTATAAAAAGATAAAAAGATTGATCCAAGATAATCTAGTGACCTCTTAAATACTTATAGCTCATATCTAAAATTGGATTTACTAGTGGGTTAGATTTGAAATCTTTTATTTACTATCATTTTTAGGAAGTTATGATAGGTTAAATAATATATTCTATAATTAGTTAACAAAATACAATACGGTGAAAACATGTCTACAATATAATATAAATTTCACATTGCTTAACCCTTGTTACAAAAATATTGGGATCTTGTTTAAGCTTGATGAACCATAATTTTTAGAGTATTCAAGTTATAACTAGTTAAATTATATAAATTAGAGCTTGGTTCTATTAAATCAAATTTCATATTATTAAACAATTAAAAACAATATTATATTATTAAAAATATATTCTCTCTTTTTTTTACACTCTTTCTCCCTCTCTTTTAATAAACTCTCTCTCACCATCTCTAACTTGATCTATTCCTCTTCACATTTTTCTATTTCAATACTCTTTTGGTTGATGTAAAAATGGTATACGTATGCTGATTTTATGTGCAAATCATAGAAAAGAACGAATAGCCATCAATAAATTAGAATTATAAGCAAAACTTTGACTAAGAAAAAGCCTTCGATGGCTTCCTAATGAGAACATTCATTTTGATTCGGGTATAGACGGTATCTCTTTATTTTTCATGATATTTACCACATTTCTGATCTTTATTTGTGTCATTTCTAAATATTATATCTTCTTCTTCTTTTAATTCAAATAAGTTGAAGAGAAAAAAAGGGATTCAATCTCAACCAAACACGGAACTAGATGTAAACTTCAAGTAAAATGTGAACAAATCAAAAATAAGTTAAATAGCAAAAATCTATTCACAAATCAAACATTCATTTTATCCGAACGGGGGATTGCTTTTTTTTTCTTTTTTTTTTGGTCCCCTTCCCTCACAATTTCAAAATTATGGGAATTCCCACATTGTTATGAGTTTTGCACTTTCCGACATTCTCTAGATAGCCAATAATTGTTCGCCATGTGTACCCACTTGACACCCAACCCCGTTCCTCATTTCCATCCCAGCTTGAGCCACCAGTGTAGCAGTACCCGCCGAGCCACCAACCTTCTTCCTCTTCAGAGACGCACTCTCCACCAACGATGACGGCTCCGGTGACGACCTCTTCGAAGTCACTCTAACAGGGTCAGGCTCGCCGGAATTCACCCTCAACGGAAAATTCAACAAAGCCCTCGACCCACGCATTCTATAGGCAGCACGGTCGTAAGCCAACGCTGCATCCTCCGCCGTCGCGAATGTCCCCAACCAAACCCGGGCACCATTCTTCGCAGGGTCCCTAATCTCAGCCGCGAACTTCCCCCACGGCCGCTGCCTTACACCCCGGTAATGCTTCCCCTTGGACGGAACCACCGCCGGGTCAGCTTTCGGCGCCTCCGTGCGCGGAGGGGATATCGTCAAGTTCTCAGAGGGTTCTAACTTCACAGCTGGAAGATTGGGCTCAATGAATTGATCGGTTTTGAGTGATGGGACCCACCCAACGGTGACGGCGTCGCGGAGGACACCGTAAAGGAACATATCCTCAGAATCATCGACTTTGAGTGGCAAGTCTCCCCAGTTTTCTGTTAAGCAAGGGTACAAGCTGCCGAAGCTTGTGCTCCTGCAATAAACAGGGACTGGAGTACAAGTAGCAGGGGTGGTTGCTGCTGCTGTTGACATTGCACTGTTAGTAATTGCAGGATTAAAGCAGCTACTGGCAGTGGTAGGAGAAGCAGGTTCGCCTAGCAAATGCATGCGAACAGATTCAAGAAAGGCATGGTCGGACTGATCAAGAAAGTTCTCTCCGTACATTTTTACCCGTATTTGTGTAGGCAGAGGGAGAGATTTTGATCTGATGATGATGTAGTGATTTTGTTGAAGTCTTTTCTGGCGAGGATTTTTGGGGACATATATGGGGAGAAAGGTGCATGAATTTACAAAGGGTGAGATTTGTCGAAATTATTAATTTAATAAGTGGTGGGCTGGGTTTCGTTTTCGTCACGTGTTTAAACTTTGCGAGATTTGTTGGGGTCTTTTACAGGACAGCGATGATGTCACTCAGTCTTCGAGCATCAAATTGTTGCTTGTCTCTTTCCTCGTCCATTTCCCCGCCTTGTAATTGCCGAGTTTTTTACGTGTTTCTTTTGTCACTACCTTTCTCTTCTGTGGTCCTTTTAGTTTATTTTAAGAACAATCCATCCTCTTTTACAAAATAGGAGACAGATTGACTGTTTACTAACTAATGCAATTGAAATTGCTTTCTTAACCCTTTTTTTAATCTAAAAATGATGTTTTTACTTAAATAAAACTATTTTCGAGTAAACAAATATTGAAATTATACTTAAATAAAAGTATTTTAGAGTGCTTACTTGTTAAAGTCCTTGGAAAATATTAAATTTAAAATTTTAAAAAATGATATTTTTACTTAAATAAAACTATTTTAGAGTAAACAAATATTGAAATTATACTTAAATAAACGTATTTTAGAGTGCTTACTTGTTAAAGTCCTTAGGAAATATTAAATTTAAATTTTTTATTATCATCAAGAATTAATTTTTTATTCTTAAGATTTTATTACTCCTCACTTAAATATTTAGAGACTTTTTTAGTGAGACTCTCAATATTCTAATAACTCTTTTTATTTAAATTTACTCTTAAATAAAATATGGTAACAAAACAAAATTGACAATGATTCTAACAAAACGATTAGATGATTAAATAAATGGGTTTATTTGTTAATTTTATAATTATAAAAATATAAAAAAATACGGTAATCTTGTAGTTATTATAAGAAGCTACATACATACCAAGCAACTATATAAACTTGTAAAAGATATAGAAAAAACAATCGCAGCCTTCCATAAAGTCTTAAATAGATTAAAATGAAGTCCAAGAAAAACTTAAAAAATAAATAAATAGAACATTCTTCCAATGAGATATTCGATGCCAAAAAAAAAATGTTTGAAAAATCTATCAAGACTTCACCCAAAGAACTATTAATTTCTTTTGTTAAATGATATAGAAACCACAGCATAAAATCATTTAAAATAACTAGTGTGTGAACATGATATAAATCAGAATATAACCCTGGTTTTTTAATATAAAAAAAATGTTTTTTTTTAATATTGAAAGGGTTTTGATGATATCTTCAAATTAACTTTTAAATGATGGTAAAAGGTCATAACGGTAGATCTTAACCATTTAAAATACCCATGCCCCATGCCCACTTGGAGAGGAAGGATGGTCATCGTTCTTAAAGAAAGTAATTAATCATCTAGATTTTTAGAGGAAAATTGGAAGGCTTCATGACTATTAATATTTTAGAACAACACTAATTAATATAATCAAAATAAAGAAGTTTTTCTAAAACCTCCATTGTGTGGAACTAGCTAGATTCATTCATCCAAACTCTAGATCCTTGAGAATTGAGATGTTTAGTAAAAGTAGCATGACTGCTATGTTCTAACAAGTAAAATTCAAGAGCCTTCGGTCTTCTCCTCTCCTCTCTCGTTTTCTCTCAACATAACACCACCTCTTTTTAAACCCTAATTTGGATTGTCGATGCCGATCCTCATTTTATTGATTTTCTCTCAATTTCTTTTACATGGATGAGATTTTCCTCGTCTTTTTATGTAATTATTTCACACCATCAGAGAGCCCTATTTATATGCTTTAGCTCATTGGTCAGTCTTCTCTTCTCTTTTTTTCTTTTTTGGATTTATTCATTAGCTAGCTTGATGCACGTTAATCATGCAAACAATCAAATTGATAAAGGCAATTAACAAAATTCTCATTCTTTGGTGTTCCAACATAACCTGCTTCGAATGCAGAACATTTTTTTTCCTTGTATAAATTTCGGAATCAATACAAGGTGAGATTTGGGAACGAGGATGTATCCATACCCCCACAAAAATCAATTACTTGAAATCTTATATATTCATGTATTATATCCACGTTTCATCGCCTTTTATTACATAAACGACCCTTAAAATTAACAAAAGGAGAGATTGATTTTTGAAAACCTTAAAAAAGACATGAGAGATTCTTTTTCGCAGCATAAATACCTTTGTGCAACAACAATGTATGAGTTTTTCATTGTTTATATATATATATATATATATATATATATAGTTATCATATTTATTTGGGGACTTAGGTCATAGAATTATTGTGCCAACTTTGAATGATTTTATTTATTTTTTAATTAAACAACATTATTTAAAACAAAAATAAAAGGGAAATTTTAAAAACTACCTAGATAAGTCTCAACAAAATTTGACTAAGTCGCATTCTAGGGCTTGGCCTAGCGGTGGAAGGGGCTTGTCTCCTTCCACTGCACCTGGGTTCGAGCCCTGGCGTGCACGCCTGTCACCCCCGCAGTGTTTTATATGCCTACTGGGTTTGTAGGGTATTCAGTGGGCCGTGGGGATTAGTCGTGGTGCGCGTAAG
Source organism: Populus ilicifolia (assembly GCA_015708895.1). Lineage (NCBI taxonomy): Eukaryota > Viridiplantae > Streptophyta > Magnoliopsida > Malpighiales > Salicaceae > Populus > Populus ilicifolia. The sequence continues at coordinate 929,585 of SRLM01000223.1, forward strand.
CTGGCCCGGACACCCCACGTAAATAAAAAAAAAATTGACTAAGTCAATTAAATTAATTATATTTGATTAAATTAACTCAAATTTTATCATGCAAGCTCCAAACCAATTCAAAATAAACTTGGTTAGTGAGTTCCTGAGTGAATCAAATTTATTTAATCGACTCGAGTTTAATAAGTATAGTTTTTTCGAGTTTTCATTTGTTTTATTTTGTTGTTGTTGCATTCTATATTTTTAATTACTTAAGTTTTATCATGTTTTCTTTTCTGAGTTTACTTCACAGCAAGATGTACTTTTGTCGTAATAGTGAATCAATTAACCTGAAAAGGAAAAAAAGAACAGGAGGTGTTAGTAAAAGAGGAGAAATCAACTGTTAAAAGAAAAGAAAGAAGAGAAATAATTTATTTTTTTTAAAAAAAAAGGTAGAAACAGAGGGGCAGGTCGACTAATCGGCGACCAGGGAGGCCAAAAAAGCATGAAAGACACAAACCATGGTGCTTGCAATAAAGATACATCCGCCCTGGACACTTTGCTAGATTTTCAATGTATGAGGATAAGTCTCCCACAAAGTCAAAGCTCCATTAAGATAATCAATCCATGAACGTGACACACATTATAATCAGATTGCACTTCATCCGTCTCTTCTTTATCTCACCTTCAAGGAAGGTGCTTATGTTTACATGGATGCCCCCTCTTTTTTTAACAATTTTAATATTAATTAAGGAGGATTAGCTTTGAAATCTAATTGGGATTCGCCCTCTAGCTATGGTACTTTTCGACTTTGTTGATGTTTGTTTTTTTTTTAATGCGAGCTTGTGTGATTTTTATATTGCCACTTGTGGCCGATCTTATATTATTCGAAAATTGGCGGCCTTAGTTTAATATTTTGCTGGGGCTACAAGGATATACATTGGCTAGCTGGGGCTCGTCGGCTAGGCAAGGATATACTAATTCGTTCCCCTGCTCATAATGACACTTTATTAGTTACGATTAATAGCCGATGTCAACACATTAGGAGCTCTAATTCATGTTGTATTCTAATTCTACTTGTCCTTTTATTCATTCAAGCGACCGATTGAACAGTTTTTTCAAGGGCAGCTTGCACTGCTTAATTAGTACTTCCAGCATCAGAAATTTGAGTGTTAAGATTAATAAATAAATAAATAAAACTCTTTCTTAACCCGTGGATGAATATTATCACGAGTAGTTGCTTTTTATATTGGCTGTGTTTAAAAAACTAAGATAAGACACGAATTCTCAATTCTAAAAATAGACCAAATGGATTTGCTATAAGTACTGCGTCTTCACCCTTGAGTTGCATATTAGCGTTATTGTAGAATTTAGAATGGCGTTACAGGTCAACCTGAAATATAGTCGAAACGAGACCTAAATTATAATAATAATTAAAAAAAAAAAAAAACATAGCTAACAAAGTCAAAAACCCTCTTTTGACCCACGGACCGGGTAAATCTAGATGTGATCCGAAGAAAACCTGGCTTTTAACCTATTAACTTAAAAAAATGTTAAAAATATTGTTTTGATCATTGTTATTTACTAGGAAGCGTAAAAAAATAAAATGTGAATTGAAAGCTTTACCTGTGCTTCAGATAAAATTAATTATTGATCATATATATTAATAAATTAAAAAGATTATTGTGTGTCTTGTTTGATCTAACAAGCCAAAAAACAAATTAGTTGTCCTGTTGAAATGATGATTGAGCTCAAAAAGCTTTTTTATGTGGCAGTTTTTTATTTAAGCTTGAATGTGAAATAATAAATGATTAAATAATTAAATTAAAAAAAAAATAAAAAATCAAATAGAAAGAAGATAATATATTGTATTGACATGGCTAACTAGCCTATAGAGTTTACAACTTTATTAATATATTTTTTTTCATTTTTCATTTTTTATTTTTATCTTTTTAGGCTTTAATTAGCCTTGAAATACCAAACAAGAAAAGAAAATATTATATTCAATGAGAGTGAACCTATTAAACTCCTGAATTAGATCATTTAGGTCAATCTATGAAACATATAAAATAAAATAAAAAGTTATTCCGTGAAATTTGTAAACTAAGATAATCAGAATTACCCTATCAAACTTTATACACCGAGTCATGAATTTCATAAAATCTTGTATATTTTTTTAAAATTATTTTTTATTTAATTATATGTTAAAAAATAAATGATAGTAAAATAAAGTATAATTCTCCATCTGTTCAATATTAAAAAAATAAAAAAAAATCAATTAAAAATCTCTATGACTAAATTAAAAAGCTTTTAAAAATCAAAAAAATAATCTAAAAAAAAGAGGGAATGGTGTTTGACTTGTAAGCATGAGGAATGCATATATCTTTTGGGCGACACATGAAATTTTTTTTAAACTCTAATTGATATTTTATCTGATTTTATTAAAATCATCACCAAAATAACTTATTTAGGGTGTGTGTGTTATAAAAAAATTTGTGTGACTCTTATAATTTTTTTTGTCTCTCTCTCATTTTATTTTTTATTATCTTAATTTTTGTAATCAGACAATGTTATTCTTCTCTCCATGCTTTAGTGTTTTTCTATTCTTCAATTTTAATCCATTTACTTTTAATCTTTCCAAAAGAATGCAAACATTATTTTAAAAAATCAATTACAGACTAATATCAAGATATTTGAACAATTACTTGATACAATGATTAACATATAAAAAAATAAAAAAAAATTATTAAATATAAATTTTAATAAAATATAAAAGGATAAAACTTAAATAAAATGACTTAAAAAGAAAAGAACAAGACCTGATAGCACCTTTTTATCTTGAAACAAGAAAAGTGTTATTCTTTTAATTTGTTTTTAAGTTCTGGTCTTCTATTTTAATTTTTATCCAACTAAAAAAAATATATTTTTTAATATAAAATTGAACACTAACTCTATCATATTTTTTTATAATATTATAATATTTAAATAAAAATTAAAATAAAATAAATTATCAAACTCAAAATATCAACTAACACTTGATTTAAAATCTAAATAAAAAATAATAATAACCTAACATGTGTTAGATGTATAATATAAATAAATAAATAATGGCGCATCCTTCAACAAATTTGCCCAAGGAACTTCAGCAAAACAGGGACGTCGCAGCTGACCGCCTCCGTCAAACTTTTCTCTCTCTGAATAAAGAATATTTGACTTTCCATTATTAGTAACCAATCCCTATTTGGTTCCTCACTACGTGCCAACAAAGAACACATCCGTGCACCTCTCAACTTTGATTTTTTTAATCCTAGCCTAAAGATTCATAAATGATATTTATGATTCGTGAGTCATAAATGTTTTAAAATTATAAATTTGTTTAGAATAACATTTAATAAAATAAAAAAAATTAAAAATTAAAAACATAACAAAATTTTAATGACAAAATCATTAATATCATTACAAAGATTTTAATAAAATAAATTCAATAATATCAAAAAATTTATTAAAAATAATTAAAATGAATCTCACAAAGAGCATAAAAACAAGCAAGTTTTTAGTTTTTATATTTCTAAACGATTAATATAACTCATTTCATTCTACAAATCTTATTTGGTATTGATGAGTTCGACTTTTCTCAAATATTTTTTTTTACATAGTGTTATTTTATTTAAAAAAATTACCTTGCCTTCACCACGTGTCTTAACTAGGGGGCTGCCTGGATCCTTCTTGCCTTGCATTTGACTTGACTAGCCTATCAATCTGCACTCTAGTCCGTGGATGCAAATACAATTGCTTGGAGTACAATCATATATCCCCAATTACTTTATCGTTTCAACGAAAAAAAAGAGTATGAATTGATTGATTAATTTTTTAAATTTTGAATACAATTAAGGTTTGGTTTGATTTATTTATATATATATATTTTTTAATTTTGAATACATTTAAGGTTTGGTAATGCCCAGAAGCACAGGATCTGGATTCTTTTATGCTTTCAAGAAAATGTGTTGGTCATATTTCTTTCAATCTTGAGAGAAAAATTAAGAACCACCAGAAGCGTTTGCTTCACAAATCCAATCTCGAGTAACACTTTCTTTTAAATTATCAGAACAATCTTGCCACACAAACATGCATAATCAAACTAGCTTATAATCAAGCTACGTACTTTCAAATTATCGAATTAGTTAGTTTCAATGATTAGTTAGGTACATGAACATTGAATGTGCGAAAGATGGAAACCCTGAGCTTAATTAACAACGTGATGGCTTTGACCACGCAAAATAATGAGGTGGTAGCATGGTTGATTAATTTGCAATCGATAAGAAAGTCTTTAAATCATAAAATATGGGGTCAAGTTGAGACTTGACAGACGATTTTAATCTTAAAATAGCATTATAAAATCCCGTTATGAATTCAAAAGAAATGGCTGAAGCAAATGTCAGCATTGTTGAATATTTGCTACTTGCAAGCTATCTTTCACATTATGGAAAGATGATAGTGCCATGCAGCCGTATTGCAAGCAAATCCTTCTTCATTGATGTGCTATAAATATTAATTTAGTGTGTGTGTTTGTGTGGTTAATAGCGATGTTGATTCAATGGCATGTTGCAAGTTTATTGATGACGATAATGATGAAGATGATTGTTACAGCAAGCAGATGTTAACGAATATAAATGACAGAGATTGACTCTATTTTAATATGATTTAACCATGGATGTCATTATACGAATAAAAAACAAATCTATGATAACGTTAGCCTGGTAATACATCAGATGCAGTATGTTTGCATTCAATTCTAAGCTAAATACAAGATAATATAAGTTTTATATTACTAGATTTATTATAATTAGATTTTGTTGTAAACTAAATTTAAAATAATATAAATCTAATAAGATATTAAATTTAATATTCTTATGTTCAGCCTAAATGTTATAAATTTGATAAACAACTAGATTCTAGTCTAGTTGATTTTTTATATCAAGTATAATGATTTCTCTATTTCTCTATAAATATGCAAATGATTTCTTAAAGGGAGCATGACACTTGTCATCTCAATGATAAAATGTCATAAATTTTTATTTATTATTAATACCATCAAAAGTATAAAACTTTTTAGTTTTTTTTTAAAAAAAAAGAAAGAAGAGAAGAGAAGAGCATATTTATTATAATTTTTTATTAAAAAATATTTATTTAATTATTTAAGAAATTTCACACCCACTAAAAAAGATAAATTATTGGTATTAGGTATAAACTATTTTAGTTTGTTGAACATAAAATACAAGCTATCAACTCTCTTAACTAAAAAAATAAATGAGATTATTATAATTAATGAATTGATAATCCAATAAAAAAAACTCTATTCTTCACCTACTTGATATATATATATATATATATATATATATAAAAACTTCATCAAAATCCAATATAGAATATCTTTTTATATCAAGTCACGAAAACTTAGATTTATAAATAAAAATATCTCTAAAATTTAAGATATAGAAGTCCAGTGTGAACTTCTGTTCAAATGATTTTATATATAGGGCTTCAAATGAACTGAACATAGACATCATCGTGATTAAAACTTGAATCAAAGAAGTGGGTTGTGTTCAACGCTCTGAGAGGGGGGAAGAGAAGAGGAGAAGAAAAGGGGAAAAAACATAAAAAAAAAGGATTTAAAAAAAAAACAAATGACATATTTTACTTTCCTTTTTTTTTCTTTATAATCAGAACCCGGATTTTAACTTTCAGAGTAATTTTTGAAAAGACAAAAATGAAGCATTATCGCATTAAAATGATGCAAAAATCAAGATAATCTTCCTATAATTTTGTAATATTAATCATTACTATTAGTCTATTACCAAGAGCATCAACAAAGGGGGGAGCAAAGCAGGAGAGTTTTAACTTTTACCAGTTCCTGAAACGGTCCCGTTTGGAGACCAAATGGTGCTCCGGGTGGATGATGTTTGCCGTGTAGGTTGTTGTTGGACTGGGCTTGGTTACTTGTGTGCAGGTCGGGCTTTCTTCTGTGAAGAAATAGCCCATTAAGAAATCTTTCCCCATAAAGCCGGCCTGTTGGGCTTAGTCAACCAATTCGAGCCAGCCATCTCCACCACCAGTCAACTAACGTCTCCACCTCACTCCCTCTTAAAGATCTTCATGAAATCGTCAAATAAATCACCGATTCAAGATCCTCGGTTTTTCTACACATCACAAAATCCAGAAAATCATACTCAGACCCCTTATCATCCTCCATAACAATCTCTATCTCTGTAAATTTGAGAATATTATTGTTTTTTTTTGTAAGTAAGATCATATATATATTGTGTATATGCACGTATGACATGGGAAATTTTTTTGTAGAAAAGGCTAGATGGTGGTGCCTTGAGGGCATTGGCACACTCTCATCTCTCTGCAAAGACAGCATGAATGTTGCTATAAAATTATTTACTCCCATGGCGCCTGTGTATCATCTTGCCAGCATCTCTAATATGCTCCAAGAAATGAATTCTGTTTGGAACAATCAAAGAAAATCCATTAGCTCAGAGAAACTTAACGGTCAAAAGGGAAGGAGTGCACAACAGATTCCGGGGAAGTAAATTTCAGCAATATGTTGTCATCGGCCACTTCTTTTGAGAGGTCGTCCAGCCCTCCAATTTTTATTTTTATTTTTGTTTTTGTTTTTGTTTTTGTTTTTCAAGATGACTTTGATCTTCAACGGGAATATTTTAGGTTGAGTCATGCTCCATTAGACAAATATATGTAGACTGCTCTGAAAATTAGACTGCCAAGTCAAGTCATCTCATCCATCACAGCCGGAGAAAAGGCATCACAAGCAATGCACCCAACAACAACGTGTGCGAAAGCATGCTTATACAATGCTATAATCTATGCCTTAATATTCAAGAATGTGTTTTAATATGAAGTTCACATTAATTAAGGCAAAATAGATGCTACTTATTTTTCAATTACCACATTAAAATGTTCTATTTAGACTCTTTTTTTCCAAGTCAATGATAAGGTAGAAAGTATCAATCCTATATGTTCATTAATAAATCGATAGCCACCCTTAGAAATCTTGTTAACGGGCTTAATTTATCTTATTTAACTACAATAGCTCGTTTAGGATAACGGCTCAAACCAAATCAAGATTGGCCCAATTGTAATTTTGTTTTATTATTTTTTTTATATTTTTAGATTATTTCGATGTGATGATATCAGTAATAAATTTAAAAATATATATAAAAAATTATTTTAATATATTTTTATATAAAAATCACTTTAAAAAATAATTTTTATCACACTCTCAAATACCTCAAATGTCCAATTGACTCAATTAATTAAATCAATTAAATTGATAGGTTAGGGATTACATAAGGGTAAATTATGTGTTTAACTTATCTTTTTATTATTGTTGTTGTTGTTATATTGATGGAGAGTGAGTTTTTTTTATCATTTCATAATTAATTTTAATATAATTTGTTGGTATAATTTACAAAATAAATGAGAAAAAAAGATTTATATCCCATGTTAGAAAGAAACACCATCTCCTAAGTATTTATAAATATGAGTTTCTATTGTGTTGTAAATTAAATATACATAGAAGCTATGGTGGATGGGCTCTCCTGATAGATTTTTTAATATTATTATATAAATATTTATAATATCAAAAGATAACACTAGATACTTAAAACTTAATTTATTAGTGAGATCAATAATTTTTTAAGTGTATTTTTTTTATTTTTCAGAAATTAATCTTGATATTTGTGACTATTTAAATAAAATAAAATAATAAATGTTTAATTTAATTCAAAATATAATTATCTTATTAACAATTATATAGTTTCTTTATAATGTTTTGAGTCTATAAAAATATGTAACTACACCAGAAAAAAAAACATATATAGAAAATATATTTTCTTTCTTTTGTCTCTTCTTCTTATTTTTTTTCAAATATTTAGAGGAATTAGTTGTATTATTAAGTATAATTTCTATATAATATAAATAAACACTTTAAAAATAATATTTTCACTCCTCCAAGTTAACTCATTATTTATTTTCATACTCACGTAATTTATAACATAATTCCCTACATTATATAATAATAAAAATACATGCAACTTTCAAGTAATGCAAGGAAACGGTGGATGAAAAATAACAAGAGTATCAATCAATATATCGGGCTGAAAATAGAAAAAAAAAGAGTCATCAAAATCAATGAAATACGGCTATACTTCAAATGGTTTAAATAGGGATTAACATGTAGAAAGATGTTTGGTAACACCTTTTCCATCAAACAAGAGGATTATAGGGTAGAAAAGAAAAGAAAAGATTGTTTTAGCTCTGGTATTTTTGTTGGAAGGGCAGTTGTTTATGAGGTATCCACGCAAAGCGGACATGATTGGTGTAATGATGTTCAAGATGCAAATAAGTTAAATAAAATATATATATATATATATATGACCAAATCAGAGCTCATCCACTCATGCAATGTACCAATAATTCAACAATATTCAATACATTACCTCCTTACTTTACCCTTTTTTACTCGCATAATGCAATGTCCTCATTCTTTAGGCGTTGTTTAGTTGTTTGGTGTGGTCTGACGGTGATTTTTAATTTTTCATTTTTTTTATAAAATTTTGAATTAATAATAATAATAATAATAATATTTAATTATTTTAATTTATTAATATTAAAAAAATCTAAAATTTATTATTTTAATATATTTTCATACAAAATACGTTTAAAAATCACACTTTATCTCACTGACCAACAAGCGCCCCACTCATACGTCCACTTGCATCACTTTTCCGTCACGTTCGTGCTGCGCTCTTGGAAGCAACCAGGAATGGAGAAACACGCTACAGACAAGGTAAAATGCCTTGGGAAACTCAAAAACATAACGACAAATCATAGCAGTAAACGACAAAACAAAAATGGCTAGTAAAACATGCAGTTCGTTTCTAGTTTAATCACTGGCCATCCATCAAATCGTCCCTTTGACCACAATCCAACGGTTCAGAATCAAGACTCCGAAATAGATTGAGACAGCGAAACGGGAATATGAGGCTTCCTTCCTCGGTCAAAGAAGCTCCGTGGAAAAGTCGCCCTTCCAATTTCATATGTGTATATATACCCTTTCCACCACTCCATCAACTCCATCCTCATCTCCCCGAGTATTTCCTCCCCTAAAGAAAAAGAGAGGGTACCCATTTCTTGAGAGATTAAAAGTCACCTCTTGTATTGTTCTTGGAAATCGAAATCTTGAGGCTGTGCTCGATCAACATGTCAACAGAAGTATCAACAGCCTTAGAGTTCATTAAGCACCACTTGCTTGGCGATCTCCTTTCACCTGTTGCTCCCTCCTCCTCAGCTTCTTTTTGTCAATTTTCTACTAACACTGAAATTTCTACTTATGAGACTACAAGCTGCTGCTCACAGACTTCGACTTCTGACTCTTCCACTGCATTTCCTTATTTTTTAGATTCTCCTGGCCCCGATTTCTTCGTATTCTCTTCCGATTTTAGCCCTGCTCAAGATAATAAGACCAATATCTTCGAGTTTGAAGCTAAACCTGAAATCATTGATCTTTTAACGCCAAAACCCCTCGATCCAAACTCCCACCTCAATTCCCAACCAAGCAGCAGCAGCAGCGATAGCAGTAACTTGTTCGAATTTGTGAAACCACAAATTATTTCTCATCCAGGCAACAAGTTCTTCTGTGAAGAATCAAAGCCTCGAGTTGAACCAACTCGGAAACCGTCATTGAAAATATCGCTGCCCAGCAGAAAATCTGAATGGATTCAGTTTTCTAACACGAACCCGCAACCCGTGGATGATAATTCTGGTGTTGCAATAGAAGAAAAAAGGCATTACAGAGGAGTCCGACACAGGCCATGGGGCAAGTACGCAGCAGAGATACGGGACCCGAACCGGAGAGGTTCACGTGTGTGGCTAGGAACCTTCGATACAGCTCTCGAAGCTGCCAGAGCCTATGATCGAGCTGCCTTCAAACTGCGCGGGTCGAAAGCGATTCTCAATTTTCCATTAGAAGCTGGGAGGTGTGATGTACGCTCCAACGAAGACGGTGAAAGGAAAAGACTTAGAGAGTGTGAGGCGGAAGAGAGAGAGGATGTTAAGAGGGTTATGCGAGTGGTTAAGAGAGAGGAACCCGAGATGGATGTTCCGCTGACGCGGTCATGTTGTCCTGCTGTGTGGGATACATGTGGCGATTCAAAGGGTGTCTTTAACCTGCCCCCATTGTCCCCGTTATCTCCTCACCCGCTGTTGGGATATCCACAGCTTATGGTTGTTTGATTAGAATTGAATTAGCCGTTTTTCTTATTCTTTTTTATTTACTTGAGTTTTTTCTTTTAGGTGTATATACAGAAACGGAGGGGAAAAAAATTGCTTGCACTGTAATAAATTATATTTTCCGTAATTGCTATTTCAGTCCTCGTTATTAAAAGAAAACACCTCATGGTTCCAAGGTTTTTAATTATACAACACAGCTTTGAATTTGATATCCTATAATAATAATAATAATAATAATAATAATGTTAATTAAGCTATAACTCATTAACGCTTCAAATATTAATCTAATCGCTCAAATAAATAGGAGTAATACACACAATATAATATGATGATTCCTAAAAAGAATCCGAATAGCTCCAAATAACATGTTTATATTTTGAAATATCGATTAATTTTTTTATTTTAATAATCTAATTTATTTTTCTTATGTAATAATCTAATTAAATACACACAAAACTCTTTTGAATTTATAACATAGCATGTTCATAGATGAGTTGAGATTATCACACAACAATGGGAGACTAAGCTATGCTATGAAATCTAAGATTTTTCTTAGTCGATCATCATCAAAATCTTCAGGATAAACACAGACGGGCCAAGAGAACATATATACGGCAGCTAGTGACACTGCTATGATTAACTGAAATCAGCCAGGTTTTTCTTGGATGTTAACGTTGCATTAATTCTCTGGATTTTCCCCCACAGGACTCCCTTTAAATTAATTAAAACTTGAGCTCGAGGTCTTCTTCTTCTTCTTTTCTAGAACCAGCTTCCACACGTAAATTGCAAGATATATAAACTCGAAGAGCAAAGCAATTATTGCATGCTTTACTATTTAATTAACTCATATCGCCATTTAACTCCATTATTAATCCACTTTTTTTTGTCTGTTTTCTCTCCCTATCATTAGCCAGTGGTTGCATTTTCTTATCTCTGAAATATGACCCCTTTAAATTCATTTACTGCAGTGTATTATAGCTATCGTTTCAGTCCACATCACGAGCTATTGCACTCAAGGCCGGTTGATGACATCTTTTCATCACTTGGGAATTCGTCAATGGTTTTTAGTCTGGAAGTTCATTCATTTACCACAAAAGGTTTTGCTTTAACTTTCAGCCTAGGTATATTTACGCATGCATGATGTAGGATATGGTATCATCCTTCATAAACAAGACACAGGCAGACACCTAAATCCCTTGAGAAAGATTATTTTTATTTTTTAAGTGCATATGAATCTGAAGAAAGATATCAGCCGGGTTTCAAGGCGGATTGCTGACAATACCATTGCCAACAAAACTAAAACTCTATAACTTGGTTTTGGTTGGGTTTCTAGAAGTTGAACCTCAGAGCAAAAACAACGTGAATTAAAGCAAATCTGATCTGAAGCTGTAAGGAAGGTTTCGCATTAAATATTCGATCACCTGTCTGCATAGTCAAAATCTTCCTGAACAGAATCAATGGATCTTCCAGGTTACTTGTTCATCTCTCTTTATGTAACTTGGGAGGTTAGTTTTATATGATAAGACTTGTGATATAAAAAGTCCAAGACAAATGCACGTCAATCAAGTATTTAATGCTGTGGGGGCATGCAGATGCAGGTGTGGGGTCTGGAGGAATCTAAATTATTCGGTGATTTTGAATTGTTTTAATATATTAATATTAAAATTAAAAAATATTATTTTCATATATTTTTAAATTAAAAATATTTTAATAAATAACCATTACCAAAAAAACTATATATCAATTTATTAAGTATACTAGGTATTATATTTTCCACTCCTGTATAAATATGAAATCTACTATAATAATTATTTATAATTTTTTCTGGAGAGAAAAAAGTAGGATTTCCAATATACTAATTAACTTATTTGTAAAATGCATTCAAGCGGCATGCTTCCATTTCACAAGTAGGTGTCATATTTGTACAAGTGACAGATTGAGGAATTTGCAGGTTAATTTTGGGCTACGTAGGCATTTTTTGTCTACTTTTTTTTTAAAAAAATAAAACAAAAATAAATGATTTTATGCTTCTACGTAGGCATTCAAATTTTTTTTTTTTAAAAAAAAAGTAATTTTGAAAAATTATTGTATCGTTGTTGGATTTGCTCCTCTTTTTTTCTTTTTTTTTTTGAGCGAGAAAATCCATTTTCATTACTGACGCATTTCTATGGTCACACCTCTCTCCAAAAGCCCATGTTTCATGTTGTCGAACTCAAACCTGGAGAAAATGAAGAAGTAGTTGAATTATATTAAAAAAGATCTTTTTATTCTTTACATTACCACAAAACTTTGCAAGTTTTATGAGAAAAAAGGCAATTTGATCCATTCATTCGCCCTAAATTGCTTCTGAGATTGTTTATTATGAGATGAATGTATTTGATGGTGATGGATTAATATTGTGTGAACACGATTACATCGGAACTAAAACATCATCGAGAGTGTTTAATAAATGCACCACTAATCGGATTTACATCTAGAGAAAGAACATCCTTGCCTGGATGGCATGAACGCTTGTCTGTTCAGGCAAGTCTTTCAAGATTGGGTTTTGGTTGTGTAATTTAATTACCTAAATAAAAACTAATTATTTGTTTTTTGTGGTGAGCTATTATTGTCGATTGTGACCCCGAGAACATATATGTATCAGAAATTACTATTAATTATCATGTAATTTGAAATTATTCAAAAAAAGCTAAAACCCATTAAAAAAGGATTGCACCTCTAGACTCGGGGTTATTGTTCCCTAAAACATTACAACGATGATTTTTTTCCCTTCACTAAACAAATTCAATATTAACTTTCAAGGATTTTAAAATCTTTTTCACATGGCTTATTAGTTATTATCTAATTAACTTTGGATAAATAAATTTCTTTCAATCTCAATTGCATATTAAAATAATTAAAATACCCTTAAAAACGAAAAAAAAAAAAGTAAAGTGATATCAAGGGCTATTTGAACAATAACTTTTTTGTTATTATAGTGAAGGACGAGGGCAACTTTTTTATTTGATCAAATATATATGAAACAAACTAAAAAATACAAAGAAATAACTAAAATATTATTAAAAAAATTAAAGTCAATGAATTTTTTTCTCTTTTCATAGTAGTTTGAAAGTTAACTTAACAATAATTTTATCTTTGACTAAAAATTATAGAAAAACAAAAGGAAAAAATACACTATACATGTGACATATTCCCTAACGTGTGGAAAGCACTCGTATCCTTCAGACCATATGTTTATTGCCTCCTACCATCTAAAAATATATTTTTTTTAATTTTTTTACTTGTGGAGCGGCATGCATGGGCATTGACGGACTAATTTATCACCATGACTTTTTTTGCTTTTTCACTTTTTTTTTCTGAAAATTACAACTTGATTATCTAGTTATTAGTATTTTAATTTTAATCTTTATTTTTTTTTTATTTTTTATATAAATTTTTTTATTTTTAATTTCATCCTTCCATCCCAGTTTGCTTTATATTATTTTTTTTCAATTTTTTCTTTACTTTTTTGTAAAACTTTTATAGGTAATTAAACTTATCTCTCAATTCAAATTGATAATATTATTTTTTATAATTTAATTTTCATTGTTTTGATTTCTGATTTTTTTCTTGATTTTTTTGTAAAAGTTATTTTTTTTTTAATCTCACCATTCATTCAAAAAATTATTTTGATTTTTATATCAATTGTGATCTTTCTTTTTTAATTTTACAATTCAACTGAGTTTTAGAAATTAGACTTGGTTCAAAAAGTTTGTACAGGTTTGCTCTTTCTTTTATGATCATAATGTTTTTTTATTTTTTATCCTTATTTTTTGAAGTTTTGCATTGTTATTTTATGTGATTTGCCTTTTATTGGGTTTTTGGGGTTCATAATTAGAATTATTAGTTTTAAAAATTAACATGGATTCACTTTTTTTCTTAAAAAAAAAATCAATTTATCTTAACCTCATCCTTTACACTTTTTTTTAATGTTTTTTTATAAAATTATCTTAATTCTAACCTCATCTTTCTCCTGATTTATTAGGGATTTTTTTAGAGTTTAACCCTCCGATGTTAAATTATTTGATAATCAAGATAAACTAAGTTTTTTTTTATCAAATTATTTATACATTGTTGCAGCATTTTTTCTCTCCATATTATTTAAATTATAAATTGAACAAACGACTTGAAATTTAGATTTTATTGTTATTTATATAAAACAATTTATTCCATCCACAACGAAAGTAAGGCAATAAATCTAATATACAATTAAAACTTGTTGCGTGATATCGTAAATCAGGTTGTCAGTGCTTGAGACATCCCAAGTTTCTAACAAGAAGGAAATGATATTCACCCGAGAGAGCCAAAACCAGGGAGAATATCAATCATCAAATCATGGCGGATGTCCATAATGGTCTGTCTCCCACTCTCCAAACAAGACAAGTGAGCTCCATGCATATTTCAACATTTTCTTCACGATAACATGACATGTTTCTCTCTTTGCTTCTAGTATACTTCCAGTTAATTTTTTATTTTATTTTACACGAGAGGGCCGAGCATGTAATGATTAAGAGTATTACTGAGGTTGTGTTTTAAAATGTATGTTTTTTTGTTAAAATAATATTTTTTTATTTTTTAAATTTATTTCTAATCTCATAATATTAAAATGATTTTAAAACATTAAAAAAATCAATTTTAAATTAAAAAATTAAATCTAAACCAGATAGCGTTTTCGGAATGTGGATNTAAACCAGATAGCGTTTTCGGAATTTACATCATGCTACAAAACTGTGGATATAATTAAAAATAAAGTAACTAACAAGCTTAGTTGTTTTTCTTCGCGTGGTTTGTTTTTTTTACTGTATTGGGTTTGAATCCTGACACGTATGTCTGTCACTCTTATGATACTTATCTATTTATTAAGTTTACAGAATTTTTAATGAATTCCAGGGATTAATTATGATGCACGAAACCTACCCGAAGACCCCCACATGAATAAAAAAAATTCTACACCGGCCCTTGGTCAAAGTCACAGGGCTCGATACTTGCATCATTTAAGGCGCAGGTGGGCTATCATTTCAAAATTCAATGCTGAATTCTCCTTCGTATTGGAATTGAACGAAGCAGATCAAATTAAGCTGCTGGATCCTGTTTGCAGGAAAGATAATAGATATAATTACCATCATGAAATGTATTTCTTCAATTTAAAATCTACTTTTTAATGCATCTTTTTTATTATTTCAATGAAAGTGTATTTTTTAACTGTAAACCCTTTTTTGAAAATAAAAAACTATCATGATCATAACAACTACTCTTTAAAAAATTAATTTTCAGCATTGTATATGTTATCTAAGGAGAAAAATAATGAATACAATACAATCATGACAGAAAAGTCTATTAAAATGGTTAAATGAGCAAAACCTTTCATTAAAAATTAGCGAGTAATTTTTTTATATTAAAAATATATAATAATTAAAACATAATTTTTAAACATTCTCATAAAAAATTATTTAAGAATTATAAAAAATTAAACAAATATCACGTTTACTTTTTTTTTCAGTTCTTTTCAGTTTAAAAAATAATACATTATTTACTTGCATAAATTCTAGCCATCAAAGAGGTGATTAAAAAAATTAAATCAAAGCTTTTTGGATTAAAAATTCAAAATTCATTTTAATCTATTTTCACATAAAAATATCTAATAAACATTCTTAAAATATAAAAAAATAATAATTATCAACTCAAGTAATTTAACGTTAGTCAAACCAAAAAAATAAATCGTTCTCAACTCCAATTTATTTTTTTCAGCAATATAAATATTGAAAATATCTAAAAAATATTCATCCTGTGAAAAATAATCAAATTTAACCTTTTTGTTAATGAAATATAGCAAACTAGTTATTTTGTCTCTTCTACGTATTTTCAGATCTCTTTCCTCTCTTAAATTCAGGGGATGGAATTTGAGTTGAATGAAATTTGAGATGAAGTGTCTTTCTCCTCTCTTCTAAACATCAGCTCACCCTTTTCCTTTGCTTCTCTTTCTTCTTCCTTCCACTCATATTTTTGAAAACTTTAAAACAGTGGTTGACTTACATATTATTCTCGGGTTAATCTAACTCAATTTAAATATCTGAAGTCATTTTGTTTTGAATTATTTCGGATCTGGAGTCAAAATTGCTTTTATTTATTCCTCTATTTCTGACATATTCGAAGCGAGTTGACTGAGTAAGTTTATAATTACCTGCTCTATATCCAACATCTTTTTGACTTGTTTTTCTGCCAATTACATTGCGCTCTCGTTTGAAATTACGAAGGCTGCTCCCTGTTGAGAAAGAAAAGGGAGTGTTTGAAAAATGCTTGAAGGTCCGATTTAGCTTTTTTAAAGAAGGGATCTAATATAATCTACCATTTCAAAATCTAAACTTTTGATCAAAGAAAAATCTTTACTTGATTTTAGAAGAATCCTTTGATTCAATTTAAAAGTAGCCTAGAGAAACATATTTATAGCTTTTTTGAATTGAAGATTAAGAACACAAATCAAATGAACTCCTAAAAATTATACCAAACGAAACCCTAATCTGTAAACAACTTAAAAAAAAATAAACAAATTAGCCTCACACGGTTGAGAATGGATCTCTTCCTAACTCTAAACATTTATGAACAAATATTTAAACATTTATACTTTATTGTTTGCTCTGGGTCAGAAATTCCACAGGTAGCAGGTACTGGCACCGGTCAATGCATGGCGACTATCATCCGGGCATTGAAGGTTGAAATTTTCGTGCTTGGCACGTTTAAACCTAACATATTTCTCGATGGAACCCATCCAATGGAGATCGACAAAGACTGCACCCTACTGAGAAAACTGATAGTTCGAAACAAGTTGGTGGTCATGTCACAGAAGCAGGCACTTGTGATCACTGATGAGCGATGACCAGGTTGATGATCATTATGGCTGGGAATCGTAAGTCTACTTGTTTGACTCGAAAGTAACAAATCATCTGTGGACGTATAGGACGGAGGCTTATCTTGTCACAATTCCTTAAAGCTCTTGACATTTGAGCTCACGAGGAACTTCTGCTACTATGGTAAGATTGCACACAATTTCATACTTGTTACTGCAGTTTTCACGACCCTCTTAAGAATAATATTTGTATAATGCAGGCAAAAAAAAAAATAGCAATTCTTTTTCTCTCAATATGGCTAGGTGATAGTGATTAGATAAAAATAAATAAATGTAAAGTTCACTTCTTATGGCAATATTTAACTATTACTAATTACCAAACAACTTGCCCCTCGACGGGTTCCCGAGAGCACATGTCATCTTCTTCTTTTTTAACCCACCACTAGAAACTCGCCCCGTTAGTGTTAAAAATAAATTTTTTAAAAAATAACATCTAAGATATCAAACACTTAATTAGCGCAGCCAAGGTGATGATTCTCTAATTTCCATTCGGAAAAATCCAACCTTTGAGACCATCTACATTAACTTTAAGGCTTTGCTATAAATCCAGCTCAAACGGGCTGACAAAACAGGCCTCTGAGAATGCCTTTCGTTTTTTGTAGTAGATCAGGCTTCTTGCTTCTGTATTAACCGGGTCAGCCAAGGTTTTTGCATGGGCTCGAAACCCGTCCTCATATTTTCTGAAATTATGTAAATTAATCTCAAGTACCCAGAAAAAGCGAATATTTTGTATAAAATAAACAGTTAGGTTTTTGCATGACACGTGATTCTCCGGAGAGGATATGAATGGATTTCGGGCCTAGCTTCTTCCATTCATGGGTTATGTTCATTGGTCATTACAGTACTGTGCCTACCAATAATCCAAGCTACAGAGGTCTGAAATTCTGGATTTTAGAATATGCCCTCCCAGACAAAACAGATGTCACTGTAAGTTACGTGCAGAATTATTTTTGAAAAAAAATTAAAATTAATTTTTTATATTTTTAAATAATTTTAATGTGTTAATGTTAAAAAAAAAATACTCTGGATGTGCAGAAATTAAAATAGTGGATCATTACCTTCCAACATCCAGAAATTAAAGTAGTGGATCATTACCTTCCAAAAAAGTAGCTGATAATAATAATAATAATCCGACGACTGCTACCGAAAAATAAGAAATGTGTTTAAGTCATTGAACAGGTAAAGCATCGTTAATCTTAATAATTAACCGAACTTTCAAATGAAAGCAGTGACCCGTCCTCCTGGGGGACAATGCCTTCACATCATTGTCGCGCATCACACATGGCATTGTCTGTCTTTGCCTCTGAAAGCGGATATGGTGGTTGGAAAATGGATTTTGAGGCAGCCCGAATTTTTTNTATATATATATATATATAGCTAAATTAAAGCTGAAAAAGAAGATTAGGTGCTTGGGGCATCCACTGCAGGAAGGAAGCACAAGATAGGAAGGGAGATTTAGAGATTAGTCTGCAGTCAGTGTCAACTAATAGTCAGGCAAAATCCAATCTTGATCCCAGTATGCAATCTTATAGTATTATTTTTGCATTTGGGTTAAGAAATAATAATCATTAGAGTAGATTTACGATACTGCAGAAATTTTCCCAGCTAAAATTAAGAACAAGCTAGCACCGTGTGATTATAAAGAATCATCATCAGGCCAATCGGAAAGTTGTTTATGCATGGGACAAATAAACCATAGCTTATGTGGATTGAATTATATCTTAGATCAGGTAAAGGAATTCTTTTCCAAGATTTTTGCAATTATGCAAGAATGAATAATGTGAAGCTAAATTGCACACATCAGTAAGGTCAGGCACTTACTTTGGCTGCTTGGATTTCAAGATCATCAACCTTTATCTGAGCTGACAAGGGTTTCAGCATACAAACAAAGAACAAATCTGACTTGTCGAAAGCCAAATTGTGAGCATGCCTGAAATTGAAATTGAAGAAGACATTAGACAGTGTGTTGGGAAAGGCACGTACGTGCATGTACTCTGTAATTTCTAGAAGGCTTCATCGGGCATGGCATCTTCATGGCTAAATATACATGATTATGACCCTGTTCACGTGAAGATCACAGGTTTCTTTTTTTTCTTTTTTTCCTTTGCACCGGAAAGAAAGGGATCATTTGCACATTTCCTGAACTGTTCAGTGCATGATTATTGGCATGAGAGGAAAAAAGTGAAGGCAATGCCAATAGTTGTTACCTGAATGCTATAACTTCCACAAACTCAGTATCAACCTGCAAAATAAACAAAAACTCAGCTAACATGATTGGCAAGGCTTGATCATGCAATGTAAATTTATTATGCTGATGTAAGTTGCTAAATATTATTGTAAATAAATGAAGTACAAGATTCTTACGCCAGTTTCCTCCTTGACTTCTCTTACAGCTCCAGAGTAAATCTCTTCTGACTGAAACATTATATAACAATCGAGATTTAAAAAAAAATATTGGGCTGGTCTTTCATTCGGGGTTTTCATAAGTAACTGATTCCCCTTAGTTCAAGATCAAATTACGTACCTCGAGAATAAAACCAGTCCATATTTTCCAAAGATCAGCAAATGATGGAGCATAGAATTTCTCTTGAACTACAATAACCTGCAATTGATTGGCAAAGAACTCTGAAAAAAAATATACATGCAACCGAGTCCGTTCTAATGCTGAAGGACTACTGGTGGTCTAAGTTATCACTGGATATTCAGGCTCCTCTGTTCTCAAGATACAGAGCCTTAATAATTCCTTTGGGACCCCCGATAAGGTGATCAGCAGTTAAGACAGTTCACAGATGTAAACAACCAAGGTGCTTGACTGACTTCATTTCTCTTATGTTAAATTTGGTTGGGAGGGGTGGGGAGCTCTCATATCTACATGTAAACAGCGGGCTAAATGAAAAAACACACAAGAAAAGTGTACCCATTTCAACCAAAAACTCCTCTGTCATTCAAAATAAAACATTATTTGGATACGCAGGAACCTAAGGCAGATGGCAGCTAAGGAAAGATTGAGCGTCCTAAATTTGTGAATTTTAGTTATGAGGGGCAGCTTAGAAACATCTCTTATCCTCGATAATCATACCTCGTTTTTGTCATTGATCACAGATCCCCCAACACCTACTTGATGTGTAGCATTAGTGGGGAGCATACAAGGTCCTTCAGGAATCTAGTAAGTCAACATCACATATCCTCGTTCTGCGTGGTGATACTGGAAACCTTCCTGTAAATCAACTCATCCACTCAGATTCTATGTCTAGCGACAAGATAGAAGGAGACAACATTCTTCAGCATTTTGTTGAGTCATTTGAGGAACTTGTTTGAAGTGCAGATGGTTGAGGCCAAGGAAAGGAAACAATTCAGTAATGGTTAAGTTTGAGCATAAGAAGTTACCTTCAGAACAACTGGAACAAGCTCTGATCGTTCCAGGGGCAACTTAAGCCAAATTCCCTTCTTTCCCTGCAGTAAGATGAAATAGTTGGAAGTCAATTTGGTGACCAACATAGGGTATCCAAGAAACAATCTTATGGCTCCACATTCGACCAACATAGGGTAGCCAAGACACAATTTCAGTCAAGCGTCTGCCGAAAATCACCTTCATTTTCCAATGAGAGGATATGAATTGATTATTTTGAGACAATCGTTGTGCAGGGTAAAGATACAGATTATTGACCAATGAACATAACTAACAGGATATGAATTGATTATTTTGAGGCAATCGTTGTGCAGGGTAAAGATACAGATTACCATGTAAATGCTGCTGCTGCAGCAGCGCTTGTGGCTAGGCTTGCACCAAAAGCAAAGGTTTAAGATTTACTGCTCTCTCTGTTTTTTTTTCTCCCCTTCATTTTTCTCTGTATCTTATCTTTTCACAGATAAGTTATTATATGAAAATATGATTTCTTCTTTTTTTTTAGCTGATAATTGAATGATTTTTGATTGGCTGAGTTTAAAGTTTTTTTCTACCTTAATTCTATTATATATTAATATTAATTTATATCTATTTTTATATGAATATTAATTCAGTCAAAATATAATTATCTTCAAGAACAAAATATTATGTTTGTTATGCTTAATATTTTAAATTTCATCATTAACTTTTCCTTTCCTTTACCTGTCTGTGATAAGTTTTACGTGATGGGAAATGGAGAGGGGAAGATGCTGCAGTATTAGTACCCAGAGACTTATTAGTATCGAGTTAGGCGACATCATTCCTGCTGATGCTCGATTGTTTGAAGGAGATCCTTTGAGAATTGGCCAGGTCCCAACAATTGCTGCTTGAACACCATTATTTAGACGTGTAGCATCATGATCTGATCTTGGAAACCCTTGTCCAGGTTCAAATGCTAATAGGAAACGAACCAGGAACTAGAAATGCATGCAAAGTCAGAGAAAATATGTGAGAATTGTGCTCCTTAGCATATAAAAAGCGCAGCTAGCTAGAGTGTTCGTACTACAAACAATCCTCTGGCTCTGTCTTGGACTTCCATTAGAGATTCTACACAAAAGATTGACCTTTTGTTCATAGCATGTTGAAATCAAATTTCTCAAAGCAACAGTAGCTGGATAATTTTTATTTCTTAAATAGTTGAATTTGTATTTTCTTTTGAACCAAAACTAGTTGGCTTACGTTCTGAATACCATGATAACGATTTATATATATAATCATGACAACGGAGTGATTATATGCGTAAGAATTATCGGTGGGGGGGAGAAATTGTCAATTGATTTATCTGATGAGTTTATTAATGAAGTATACAACGCCATGATGACAACTTGAGGCTCAGGAGGCGACGGCGCATTACCAGGTGCCTAATGCTAGTTTTTGCTTGGTGAGGCAAGCTGGGCCATCTTATATTTACGCGAATGCAGTAAAATGTTTTTTGTTTTTACTGAAAATATATTAATTAAAATTAATTTTTGATATTAATATGTTAGAATAATTTTAAAATATATAATTTTTTAAAAAAAATCAATTTTTAACCAAAGAAGGTTTGGGCAGCATTCTTAAACACTACCAGTTTGCAAAATCAAATTATTCTCTGAATTTGCCATGTCAAAACAAAGCAGTAGAAGAAATCTCAAGACAACTCTTCGCTGCATCTTATCTTAATCATATAAATATGTCGACCAGTGCCTGATTTTTAGTAGGTATCTACCTCGATGTTTATCTCATGATCATCATATGTCACATATTCAGTAAATCTACTTTGTGTGAACAAATTTGGGAATGGTCGTTGATGGCAATTAAGAAAAAACAAATGCCCTGCTTAATTTTAAGCTATAAATTAACTAACTATTACTACTTCTCTGCCCCTTTTACCATTTCAGAGCTATCATTTTTTTTTTAAGATATTTTAATTTTATTATTTTTTCTCACATCCCTAGGCACTAATTTATTTAAGGATTGTCCGAATTATCTTTGGAAGTTAGTTAGGTTATATAAAATCAACTCTTATTATATTTAAATTTTAAATTTAATCAGAGTCAAGTTTAAATTTTTTTTATTAATTTTATTTTTTTTATAGCTAAGCAAACTATTTTCAAACCAAAACTACTTTCAAACCAATCAAATTAATTAGATCATATCCATACAATTCTTATATATTTAATTTTAAATCTAGATTAAACAAAAAGTTAGATAAAAATATTTTAATATTGACCCACTATATTAAATTTAATAAAACTACAAATAATTTTCTATAACATAGATGCTTTTATTCCATTAAAAAAATTGATATAACACACAACAAAACTCAAGCATATAAGTAGTGCATTTCTAATTCAAATTAACTAACAAAAATGAACCAGATTCACGCTAAACATCTTTTTCACGGATTGATTTTTTTTCAATCGATCTTAGATAAACTTAAACTTATGGGTGTGGAAACTAAAATCCTTTCATTATCATATCTTTAAAACCATAAAACGATTGTAATAGACAAAGTTTGTTGAATTCCATTCATATCAACCCTATCTTAAGAATTTATACTAATGGAATGAAGAAAAGAAGAAAGTGGGTGCTAAAGCAAATGGATGTTAATCCACATTTTGTAATTAAGGATCAGAACTTAAATGCTTGACAACATGATGTACTTTCTTCTTCTTTCTTTTTTTTGCTGAAACTTTAGATAAAATGGACTGGTGAAAATTTCCATTTCTTTTTTAGAGGGCAGTTGGAGTGATAGATTTGTTTTTTAAACATAAATTATATAAAATTATATATTACGTTGAAATAGAAAGACCATCCGTCATTATAACTAGAAGTTACGAAATCCCATCTCCAATCAATAACTTCTACTTATATATCTTGATTTTATTTTTTTAGGGTTTTTAAGAGTAATTTTATAGTGCTTGTTCAAATGTTATCTTATTATTATTTTTAAAAAATAGATAGATATAAATAAGAGACATGAATCTTGTATGAATATATTTTTATTGGTCATGGATCCTTTCCTTTTCTACTCGTGTTTGCTTTAAAAAAAAATTAAAAATATTATTAATTCTTTAATATCATAAAATATCTCCATTCTTCCATGTGTTGACAAAATCTAATGGCGACTCCTCAAAGTTGTCAGCGTCTCTGGTAAATGCATTCTTCAACATGATTTTCTTAAGTTTTAATTTTTAATACATATAAATAGATATTACTTGCAAGTTGATATGCGATTCGCTATTGGCCAGATTAAATTTGTTTTTCCTGTAAATAACATCCTAGAATTATCAAAATAATAAAAAAAATACTTATAAACTCAGACTTTGTTGCATGTATTTAATAATATAAATTGAAAAACATGTTAACAAGATTATTAATGTTAACAAAAAAAAAATCTAAGTCGTAATGGTTACTAAGACAATTCAAAAACCATCATGGAATATAATGTTTGGTTAACAGACAATCCTGCATATATTATCTGAAGGCACAGGAGCCTCCCACGTATCTTAGTATTATCAATGTATTTTTTAGCAAAAAAAAAAATCAAAGTTATGAACTCAGACTTTGCTTCATGTATTTAATAAAATAAATTAAAAAAAAATGCTAAAAACTGTTGATGTTAACAAAAAAAACTAAGTCGGAAGAGACACCAAGGCGTTTCAAAAACCATTATAAAATGTGACATTTGGTTAATAAATAACCCTGTATACATTGTCCAAAAGGCATAGAAGCCGCCAACGCTGTGATGTGTGGAACACTCTCGCCAGCCATTTTTTTAATATTATTTATATTTATTTAATTATAAAATTGTCTCTCAACTAATCTGAAAATAACAAAAAATACTAATAAAATATTAAAATACCCTTTAACACAAGCCGTAGAAATTTCAAGTTCCAAAGGGATTTATGTTATTTTAATGTGCTTAAGAAATTGAAAATATAAAAATAGCATTGGAAATAAGCTTTAGGAAATTGAAGAATGCACAAGACCCCTCAACGATTAATGAATCCCTATAAATAATGTAGTTATTTACTGTTCTTCATAAATATCAGGAAAAAAAAACTATTTATCCCTTAACGACTAATGAATCCCTTATAAACTACATCATATTACCTTGCGAGTTTGTTTTGAGTAGGAAAAAATAATTTTAAATTGGATGAACTATATTCTTTTCATGCTTTATATATATATATATATATAGACAGCTATGATCTTATCCATTCTTGCTGTAGCTAATGGGCCGTCACCAGGCACAATCACTATATTATGATTTTGATTATAAATATATATATATATATATGTATATATTATCTCCTTCAGATGGTGACTTTGTGTTCTCCGTGAAATACTGCAAAATCATTTTAAGTGTGCGGAGTTCTTTTCTGTTTTTTTTTTTTCCACCGACAATCATTATAATTAAAACGATCTTCTCCTCCTTTGCGTTCCCCTTCTACTTCAATTATATATTTCTATCCATTGAATTTGGTCCGTTATGAAAACTTGTTGTGAGAGGAGTGTCTGGGATTGTTGTAAATGTTGTTTTTAAAAATATTTTTTATTTAAATATAAATTAAAATAATATTTTTTAAATAGTAGTACACGGAAATAATCTAAAAAATAATAATTTAAAATTAAAAAAATTATTTTTAAAAAAACTTTTCCGAATGACAATACAAACCACTTACATGGATGGACAATAATCTGCTTGAAACATTAAACATCGTATTCTTTATAGAAAAAACACATCTTATAGTGTCGTTGAACCAAAATTGATAAAACTAATGAAAGTATTTGGCATTGTTTTGACAGCATTAATCAATACTGGCATGAGTTTTTCATGTAGTCGAGGTACAAGGCAATACCTTGGGCCTCCCTCCCTAATCCGGCACGATGGGGTTGCCAGTACCAATCAAATTGTCTGTGTCCGCGTTTTGTCTCGTGGTTACGTGGACATGAGTAGATGACCACCACATAATAATAGGATCAGGATTAATTATAAGAAAAGTTATATCATGTTGGGCAAAATTACTGTGGTTTTTTTTTAAATACTGTTAATTGTTATATTATTTATTTATTTATTTATTTATTATATATTTTTTAAAATTATTTTTTTAATTTAATTTTTTAATATTAAAATATGTAATAATTAGACTTTTGTAACTTTTTTTTATTTTGTTTTTTTATGAGATTAATGTGGTTTTCAAGATTGTCGAGGGAATCTAAGTTACTCTAGTTTATAAATATGATATGTTTTTTTATTGAATTTAATTTTTTATTGTTTATTTTTTATATTATTAAAAAATAGTAAAAAAAATATTATTAAACTTTATGAAGTAACAACAATTAAATGATATTGGAAAAATCATTATTCACCAACACTTATTGCAATATGGATTAAAATAGTAATCCACAACATTTTTTTAAAAAAAATTATAATTATTTTTTTAATTTATTTTTGTCGTTTTTATCTTTTAAAATTGAAATTGTTGAGAATTTAACTTCGTAATTTATTTCTTTTTATTTGTCTTTTATACGAGCTTAGCATGATTTACGGGTTTGCTAAGTAACTTAAGTTACCCCATTTTATGAGTTTGGTAATTTTTTTAATTGAACTTGAATTTTTTGTATAATTTTTTTTCATATAGTTAAAAAATAGTTTTAGAGAAAAATCATATTATTAAATATTATAAAGTAACAAAAATTAAAGGGTACGAGGAAACCATTATTCACCTGCATATATTACATCGTGAATAACAATAGTAATTCACAGTGTTTTATTTTTTTTGATATATTTTTTAATTTTTGTTATGATCTTTTTTAAAAAATTATTTTTATCGATTTTATCTTTTAATATTAGGATGGTTGAGAATTTGATCTCATAATTTTTTTTATTTTTATTTTACCTTTCTATGAGATTAATATGGTTTGTAAGATTGCTAGAATAACTTGGGTTGCTCTGGTTTATGAGTTTGGTGGGGTATTTTTTTAATTGAATTTGATTTTTTTATCATCTATTTTTTCTCATATAATTAAAAAAATAATTTCAAAAAAAAGTTATGTCATTAAACTTTATAAAGTCCATAAACCTATTCACAAATTTAGCTAGTTAACTTGGTTCGCGAGACTGGCAAGTTTAACTTTTTAAAACTATTTTTTTATTCTTAAATATTTGGTTAATTGAAAATTCAATTTCATAGTTTGTTTTGTTTTGTTTTTTATGAGGCTATCATGATCTAAAAAAACATCTCACTATTGAGTTGATATTTAATTTCACTATAATTTTTTATTATTATCATATAATTGAATAAAAATAGATTAAAAAATAACAAATTATAATTCTAGTGAAGTCCATAATCCAATTCGCAGATTTAACATGTTAGCCTGACTTATGCAATTCATAAGTTTGATAAATTTACTCACTGATAAGATATGATTTTTTTATTTTTGATCTTTTAATTATTTTTAATTTTATCATTCAATATTGAATTAATTGAGAAATGAACTACATTATTGATTTTTGTTGCTTTCTAGGGATAATTGTCTCAAATATGTATCTATTTTCAAGTTGATGCTCAATTTTATAAGCATATGTTTTTATCATATAATTAAATAAAAAAATTATCAAACTCAATAAATTCCATGACCCGGGTAATGAAGGGGTGAGATCGATCTAATTTGCCATTATTTCAATATTTTTTTTAAAAAAATATCATCTTGAAGTTTTTTTAAAAGTCATATCATATTTTTTTCCGATCATCAATGTTGGATTTGAACCTATAAAATCGATCTATTTAAGTCAAGTTAACTCTCACATGATTTAATTAAAAACCTGAGTTAGATAAAGAGTTAAATCGAGAGATTTCAAAATTAACTCACTTAGTTAGGTTTAATAATACTATTATAAAAATTCCTTGTGTACTTAATATTTTTTTACATTTTAAAGAAATCGATCCAATTTGTGGTAGAGTGCAAGCCAATATATTTGTTAATTCTGCAATTTATGGGAAAAAATATATAAATATCTAAAATTATTTTGTATCATTTTATGTTTTTTCAGAAACTAAAAAAAATATTTTTGTTTTTATGGTTTTTTGAAAACTATTTCTTATAGAATAATACTAGCCGCCGCCGCCCCCCTTTTTTTTTCCAAAAATGATGTTCATGTTAGTTATATTTTAATTAAATGATAAAAAAAAATAACAATAAATGAATCAAATTAAAAATAAAATCTCAATAATTTTAAATTTGCCTAAAGAGACAAAAAATAAAGCTTAATCCCCTATCAAAAGATGAAAAGATAAAATTGAATATAAAAGGATCTAAATAAATTAGTTTAGATCAACTTATATTAGCATGATAAACCTCAATAATTAGAGTTGAGCCAGCTCAAGTTATCCTGTTAAACCTGCTATTAAATTATGAAATTGAGATAACTTGGTAGAAGATAAAATAAAAAAATCACAAAGCTTATTTTTCTTAAAAAAAATCAATATCAAATGATGAAAGCATATAAGAAAATAAGAAAAAAAATATGGGTGATATTTATATTTTATATACCTTGTTAAAAATAAAATAAAAATATTATTTTGAAGCATTTTTAAATAAAAAAAATCTACAAGGCAATCACTATTACAATTCCAAATATTATCAAAATATTTAACCACCCAAGCTCTTATTTATTGATATTTAACAAGCTTAAATTATGTATACACACCATTAAATTTATAAAAAGATTATAAACTCAAACTATCATACTTCAATAATGATCCTAATTAACTAGCTGAGCCGTGATTATATATATATATATATATAAAAAAATTTTCTTATCTCAATAATCTCCATCTTAAATTATTTTTTTTTAAATAATTAGTTTAGCTATGATTGATTTTCTTTTTCAAACATAGATGTACTTAAACACCAAGTGATTTTTTAAGCTTTATAAATCATTTCAACTTAAAGATGTCTTCTTTTATATTTTATTAGTGAAGGATATATAGATTTTTAATATCTTACAACTGCATAATTGATCTTAAATCGATAATCTTGCTGATTATTGGAACCAAATCTTTTAAAACAAGTTTTACTTTATGGATTATATCTTAAAAAATCTTTGTAGTGTTGTTGACAAGTGCTTTTCTTAACCTTCTTTCTTTCTTGTGCGAGATAAAAATTATTAAGTATAATTTTTTTTCTTATAAAATATTTTCTTGTTGGCTATAATACTTAAGAGTTTTTATTACTCACAACATTGAGCTTTATTTCTCCAACTAAGAGTTATTTAGGTAGATGAGGGTTTATTCTTATATACAAACAAATAATAAGCTAATTTTTTTAGATTAATATGACTTTTCAAACTAATTTATACACACTACCGTTAATTTCATAAACCCTAAAATAATAAGATAATCTTGCCATTCCTTTCCTTCGTCAATTCCAAGATGGTCGATCTTCATTTCCCCTTTAAAAAACTCTCAAAGTGCCTTGTCTAAGATGTTTGACTTCCTCTTGCTATGCAATATCTGGTTTAGAAGAATACTATTTGTTTTTTATTAAACTTAGTCATGGTGAACCCACATATGGACTCATTGACTCAGCTTCTAAATCAGTCTAAGTTTCATAACAAATCACGTACAAGTTGATTAGCCTTGCCAACGTGGCAAATGCACTTGCTTGAAAAAATCTAGCTTAATTTTTTTTCAAATATTTTTTAAATAATGTTAAATTGATATTTTTTATATAAAAATATTAAAATGATGGTATTTTATATTAATTATGGTTAAATAAAGTTAAATTATTAAATATGTAATCAAAATTATAAATTGAGTTATCTCCTTAAATTTATAATTTAGTTTTTAATCTAAGTTAGGTGTAATAAAATCGCTTTCTATAATATATATTTTATTTAAATAAATTCTTATAAAAATAAAAAAATTATTAAGATGATATTTTTTTTTTGAAATTATGTTTTCTCATTCATTTTACTTTTTTATTTTGACAACAAAGGTTGTTTTTTTAATAACAACATCGTTAATGGGATAAAAAACAATGACAAAACTTTTTTTTTTGGAAGAAACAATGTCCTTTTGGAATAAAAAGAGAAACGTGTATATTTTTTTAAAAAAAAACTAAATTTTGTCCATCACTTTTTTTTTTTACTTTTAATGAAAACATGTTTATTTTTTTACGAGGAGCTTCAAGCGGCAACTCATTCACATATTTCCAGTACTGAATTATTTTTTACATAAAAACTTATTATAATAGTTTTTAAAAAATATCATGTCAAATAGTCAAAATAAATCATCAAATTTAATCTCAAATAAACTTAAAACATTTCCATAATATGCTTTAAGTTGCTAATGTAATTAAAAAAGCAAAAAAAAAAAGTTTATTGTTGTTATTATTATTATATAACTAGGGGTATGAAAGTAATTTTAACTATTTCTAATGATTCTTGGCAAGGTGACAACTCAGATGGGGCCCTGCAAGGCAAGGAGGACGTCGTTTTAACTCTGTGTTGGTTTGGTAACCGGTTGGTACACGCAGCATCTCTCTCAAATCCCTCAGCTAATCCTGATATTGCATAAAAAGAAATCACGTGCTGTAATGCTGTCCACGTATTTCCCAGCTAAACAATTAACTTTACATACATCCCGCGCGTTCACATCTGCAGTATGTTTCACGTTCCGAAAATCGGAGAAAAGAGCAATCGCAAGTACTCGCGAAAAATCCTGGGAAAAATAAAATTGAGTATAAAATCTTCATTTACTGACCATTAATTAGAATCTAGAATCTTTTTTTTTAATAAATATGAATTTCCAAATGATATTTTACAGTTAAGTATCATGATGTTGAAATTAAGAATATTCGAACGACATTATTCAAGAAAACCATCAAATGTCATTATGGTTTCTTCGAACAATGCCAGCACTGCTGTGCTGTATATCAGTGTTGTATTTCTCCATCTTTATCCATATTGTCTGTAAATCACTACACACAAAGTTGCAATCCATGCCGTTTCTCATTTAGCCACCCTTCAAATCCCGAAAGGCGCGTTTGGCAAAAATATCTCATTTCTAGACACACCCGCTCCTATTCCATAACCAGCTACTTCGACTTCTTCTTTTGTTTTCTTCACTAGTTGCGAAATGAATTAGAGATATTTTGCAAGAGCTGATGCTTTCATGCCTTGCCAGATGCCTATTTTGTCATTCTCATTGACACATACACCGCCCATTTTACACCACATGATAGGCAGGATTTCCACTTCACGTTAATCTTGGCTTTTTGTACCATATACTATCAAGTCAAGGCTTTAAGCACGGATTTTGACACCACATCAGAGTTTTACTATACTACTTTCTTTTGCGTGGAGTCTGGTATTTCATTGTCAAGAAGACAAGAATTGAGCATGGTCATGCGAGCTATTGTTGACTCCGAATGACAAAGAACCCCATAATATTTTCTTGTTAGGATCTTAAGATTTTATTCAAAAAGATTACCTTAGAATTTATAGAGAGAGTTTGATTGCTTTGACTAGCGAGGTTGTGGTTAAGTGGGATTTTAGTTGTATTGTCATTAATGACTCAATTGAAGTTTTTCGATTTCAAATCAGCATCTCTGTCTGAGAAAGCAGCTCTCATGGGAAGAGCAGGATCAAGCCCGTTTTCGAGCATCCGGCATTCAGTTGGTGTTGGATTTTCTCAAGAGTTCAGTTCTTGCAGAGGTAAGTGGGAATGATGACGAATCGTTGGTATTAGCTCTAGAAGAACATGTAGTGCTGTTAGATTCCCATGTTTTTGTCCATGTTCCATGATGTTTTTGGCAATCAAGCAGGAATCATGTTCTGAGCCATTATGTTTTCCTTTGAATTTCCCTTTTGTGTGTTTACTGAGGTTGGTCTGCTTTTTTGCTACCTGATGCTTAAACAAAGACCCAGGTGTTAGCACATAATTATAAATGGAAATCAAGTCTCAATTCTTTAACTTACAGCCAGTGCCGGCCAGAAGCAAGCCCCCACTTAACAAAAAAAAAAAAAAAGATTGTTAAAGATTTTACTTGTCAAATATTCATAAAAAAATAATCATAAAATATTTCTTAAACACTTTGGAAGTTTTAATTTATAATTTTGTTCGAGACACCTTCACCTTAAGCCGGCTCTGCCTACAGCATGAACTAGTTTCTTTCTTTTGCTTTCTAATTTGGCATGGTTGGTGATTCAGCATTTCATCAATGCAGAGGAAATTTCTTCTCATTAAAAATGAGCTAATGAGTGTTTTGTTTCCATGGCTTCTTAGGTTCAGGAGTATTTACGAAGGCATCTTATTCGAGCAGTTCAAATGGTACATATATGTCAAAGAGTGCTATTAGCTCAGTTGACAAAGAAAAATTTGCAGCGGAGAATTACTTCTATCAGATTAATGGAACAAGTGTTTCTAGTTCAAGTCTGTTTTCCAGAAATGTGAAAACACTTGATGCCTGCGATGATGAGTATGGGGGAGTTGTTGTCGATCCAGATAGGCTACCGGTTAATCCAGATGCCTTTGCTTCAATGCTCCGTTTTTCCCTCTCTCATTGGAAAATGAAGGTGATTTTCGGCCGACGCTTGACTGAAATTGTGTCTTGGCTACCCTATGTTGGTCGAATGTGGAGCCATAAGATTGTTTCTTGGATACCCTATGTTGGTCACCAAATTGACTTCCAACTATTTCATCTTGCTGCAGGGAAAGAAGGGAATTTGGCTTAAGTTGCCCCTGGAACGATCAGAGCTTGTTCCAGTTGCTGTGAAGGTAACTTCTTATGCTCAAACTTAACCATTACTGAATTGTTTCCTTTCCTTGGCTTCAACCATCTGCACTTCAAACAAGTTCCTCAAATGACTCAAGAAAATGCTGAAGAATGTTGTCTCCTTCTATCTCGTCGCAAGACATAGAATCTGAGTGGATGAGTTGATTTACAGGAAGGTTTCCAGTATCACCACGCAGAACGAGGATATGTGATGTTGACTTACTGGATTCCTGAAGGACCTTGTATGCTCCCCACTAATGCTACACATCAAGTAGGTGTTGGGGGATTTGTGATCAATGACAAAAACGAGGTATGATTATCGAGGATAAGAGATGTTTCTAAGCTGGCCCTCATAACTAAAATTCACAAATTTAGGACGCTCAATCTTTCCTTAGCTGCCATCTGCCTTAGGTTCCTGCGTATCCAAATAATGTTTTATTTTGAATGACAGAGGAGTTTTTGGTTGAAATGGGTACACTTTTCTTGTGTGTTTTTTCATTTAGCCCGCTGTTTACATGTAGATATGAGCTCCCCACCCCTCCCAACCAAATTTAACATAAGAGAAATGAAGTCAGTCAAGCACCTTGGTTGTTTACATCTGTGAACTGTCTTAACTGCTGATCACCTTATCGGGGGTCACAAAGGAATTATTAAGGCTCTGTATCTTGAGAACAGAGGAGCCTGAATATCCAGTGATAATTTAGACCACCAGTAGTCCTTCAGCATTAGAACGGACTCGGTTGCATGTATATTTTTTTTCAGAGTTCTTTGCCAATCAATTGCAGGTTCTTGTAGTTCAAGAGAAATTCTATGCTCCATCATTTGCTGATCTTTGGAAAATACCGACTGGTTTTATTCTCGAGGTATGTATTTGATCTTGAACTAAGGGGAATCAGTTACTTATGAAAACCCCGAATGAAAGACCAGCCTCAATATTTTTTTTTTAAATCTCGATTGTTATATAATGTTTCAGTCAGAAGAGATTTACTCTGGAGCTGTAAGAGAAGTCAAGGAGGAAACTGGTGTAAGAATCTTGTACTTCTTTTATTTACAATAATATTCAGCAACTTACATCAGCATAATAAATTTACATTGCATGATCAAGCCTTGCCAATCATGTTAGCTGAGTTTTTGTTTATTTTGCAGGTTGATACTGAGTTTGTGGAAGTTATAGCATTCAGGTAACAACTATTGGCATTGCCTTCACTTTTTTCCTCTCATGCCAATAATCATGCACTGAACAGTTCAGGAAATGTGCAAATGATCCCTTTCTTTCCGTGCAAAGGAAAAAAAAGAAAGAAAGAAGCCTGTGATCTTCACGTGATTAATTTCTAATGGAAGCATCACAGGCTCATAATCATGTATATTTAGCCATGAAGATGCCATGCCCGATGAAGCCTTCTAGAAATTACAGAGTACATGCACGTACGTGCTTTTCCCAACACACTGTCTAATGTCTTCTTCAATTTCAATTTCAATTTCAGGCATGCTCACAATTTGGCTTTCAACAAGTCAGATTTGTTCTTTGTTTGTATGCTGAAACCCTTGTCAGCCCAGATAAAGGTTGATGATCTTGAAATCCAAGCAGCCAAAGTAGGTGTCTGACCTTACTGATGTGTGCATTTTAGCTTCACATTATTCATTCTTGCATAATTGCAAAAATCTTGGAAAAGAATTCCTTTACCTGATGATGATTCTTTATAATCACACAGTGCTAGCTTGTTCTTAATTTTAGCCGGGAAAATTTCTGCAGGATCGTAAATCTACTCTAATGATTATTATTTCTTAACCCAAATGCAAAAATAATACTATAAGATTGCATACTGGGATCAAGATTGGATTTTGCCTGACTATTAGTTGACACTGACTGCAGACTAATCTCTAAATCTCCCTTACTATCTTGTGCTTCCATCCTGCAGTGGATGCCCCTTGTTGAGTTTGTGGCGCAGCCGCTAATCCAAGAAGATGGCATGTTCAAGAAGATCATTGACATTTGCATTGCCCGCCTAGGGAAACGTTACTGTGGACTATTACCTCATCAAGTAGTTTCCAAATTTGATGGCAGGCCTTCCTGCCTGTACTACAACGTAATCGACGCTCAAGATGTCAACTGCAAAGGCAATTGAAGCCATCCAAGAACATTTTCACAATCTTACATCCCTCGCCTGCTGTGTCCTGGAATGCGTCTGGTACTTTCCCCTTTGAAGAACGCGACGATAGCAACAACAGTGCAAGCATACGAGGCTTGACAAGCTAAAGACCAAGTAAATATATGTTCTTCTTGAAGAGTGCGGTTCTTGTAAATGAGTGACAGCACCAATTCTTCTGTTACTACTTACTCTAATTGATTTTACAAATTTCTTCCGGAAGTTACTAATTTGTTCGTTGTGGCATTAATACTACAAGCTGCCTTCGTATCCATTGTGATTCCGTGCTAATCAATCTGAGCATTGTTCTACGTAAACGAAATCTAATGAAGGCGGCGTGGAAAACGTATTGCGATGTGTTTAGACAAAGGTAGAGCACGAGAGCGTCAAACATGCGCTCTGAAATTATAAACCAATTTTTCGGATGGTTCGACAGTCCTAGCTATACGGGAGGGGTCAACTTAAACTCTCAAATTAGACCTCGAATATGCATTTTTGTGGTTTTAATTATTATTTTTTTGTTGATTTTAACTTTTAATTACCTTTTCTATTTAGTCTTGAATTCTTTTGGCTAGATCGTTTTTTTTCGTCCTACATAGCTAATAAATCAATTTCTAATAAACCAAATAAAAACATGAAAACTTTATAGAAATAAAAAAAATTAAACTTAATTTCTAAAAAATAAAATATTGAAGAACAAAAATAAAAAAATATAATTAAAAAATTATCAATTTTTTTTCTAGCGTACCTAGGTGAATATACAAATTTTTTGATCCCATCATGATATTAAATTAATTAAATCATAAAATTTAATTATCAAATAACAAAAAATAAAAAAAATAAAGAATTTTAATCATAAAAACAATAAAAAAACCTAAACCAACTTGGATTATTCAGCTAACCCTGCTATCATGACTACAGCATCAGGATAAATAAATAAAAAGAAAAACGTGAAAATTTATTTTCAATAAATAGTAATTTGTCTCAATTGTCATGGTAATTGTATCATTCTCTAAACACATTTTGCTTTCAATGCATAGTTTACTGATTTTTTTGGGCCAGGAACAATTTCATCAAATTCCTATTTTAATAAATAGTAATTTGTCCCCGGTCTCATAGTAAAACCTCCGTCGTCCTTCCTTCTCCTCTGTGTTTTTTTTTTAATTTTTTTTTTCAATTTAATTAATTTACACTATATATTACGTCAGAAGGTATCCGATCCGATAAATGGAGAGGAGCCATTCTGTTGCATCTGTGAAGTAAACAAACGCCGAATCAGGGATAGGCATCGGATCCTGATACCCAATCAGAGTTAAACGAGTGTTATATGATGAGCTGATTAAATTCTGAGCAGCTTACTTTAGGGCCTGAATAGGCAAGAAATAATTAAGAACAAATTAAAACTGAGGCCTAGCAATTTATAGTGAAATGCAGTGCATTTTGTTTTATTCTTTTTTTTTAAGCTGTTTTTTTTTGTTTTTCAAGCTTTTTTATCTTTTATTTGTGTTTTTTTTTCTAGTAATTTTTTTTATTTAACTTGGTTTGTTAATATTAAAAAATTTTATTCTGTTATTAGCATTTTATAATATTGATTACAGGTTTAACAAGTTAATTTGATTGTACGAGTTAGCCCATAATTTTTTTTGTTTTTTAATTAATGTTTTTGTTTATTTTAGTTTATTAATGTTAATTTTTTTATTTAATTATCAGACTTTCATGACACATATTTCAAGTTTCATGGGTTAACTTGGTTTCACGAGTTAACCTAGTTAATTATAGGTTAATCAATTCATTTTTTTTTAATTTTTTGTTAGTGTTAATTTTTTTATTTAGTTATTAGACTTTTATAACATGAATCTCCGGTTTAACGGATTAACCTGATTTGACGAGTTAACCCAGAGTTTTTTAATTTTTTTAATTAATTTTTTTGCTTACTTTAGTTTTTTAATGTTAAATTTCTTTCTATTTAATTATCAAACTTTCATGACACATATCTCAAGTTCGATAGATTAACCTGGTTTTACGGGTTAACCCGTTTATTTTTTTTAGTTTTTTTATTCTGTTAATGTTAATTTTTTTATTTAACTATCGGATTTTCATGATGTGGATCTCGGATTTAAAAGGTTAACCTGGTTTGATAAGGTAACCTGAAGTTTTTTTTTCTTTTTTTCTTTTTACTTAATTTTTTTCGTTTAGTTTACTACATTAATGTTAATTTTTTTTTCTATTTAGTTATCAGACTTTTATGACACATATTTTGAGTTTGACAAGTTAATTTGATTTCACGGGTTAACTAAGTTAATTATAGGTTAACCCGTTAATTTTTTTCTATTTAATTATCAAATTTTCATGACGTGAATCCTAAGTTTGATGGGTTAACTTAAGTTGAAGGGTTAACCTAGTTAATTCAGTTTTTTTTTCTTTTTCTTCATTAGTTTTTTTCTTCACATTGTTTTTTTTTGTTTTTTTAATTAATTTATTTAATTATGACACTTCTATGACACAATCTTGCAGCCAGACTCACATCCAAGAATCTTGGGTCTGGTGTGGCAGCCAGATCCACTTAAACTTAAGTAATGTAAGTTTAATATTATAAACAATACTCTTGGGTTAAGTGTTGTAGTTAGACCCAAAGTTTTTAGCTATATCTTTATAGAAATATCTAACACTCTTATATCTTAGCCTTTTATATTTTTTATGCAAGAAAAAAAATTAACCTGTGGATATGTCTTTGTTTTTTTTTTCCTTTTCCTTTTAAACCTTTTATTGTGGACTGCACGGTGCAATCCATAGTAAAAAGCTTATGGTTTTATTTTTTTTTTGTTTTTTATTTTTTAATTTCCTTTTTTAATGTTAATTTTTTTATTTAATTATCAGATTTTTATAATATAAATCTTAAATTTGTTAGGTTAACCTAAATGATTCAGATTTTTTTCCTTTTTCTTATTATTTTTTTTCTCGTGGTTTTTTTCTCTCTCTGTTTTTTCCTTTTTAGTTAATCTTTTTTTTTAAATTTAGTTCACTAATATTATTATTTATTTTTATTTAATTATCACACTTTCATAATAAGGATCTCAGGTTTAATGAGTTAACCTGATTTGACAGGTTAACTCAGTTAATTCATATTTTTTTAATTAGTTTTTTTTTAATTTTTTCTTTTAATATTATATGTAGTCCACAATAAAAAAATTAATGACTTTAGTTTTTTTTTATACCTTTCATTGTAAACTGCACAATGAAGTCCAAAAGACGTTGATGTTTTTTTTAATTAATTTTATTGATATTAATTTTTTTTATTTAGTTATCAGACTTTTATGATATGAATATCATATTTAATAGGTTAAAATAGTTAATTTAGATTTTTTTCTTCATTAGTTTTTTCTTTTTATAGGTTTTTTTCTTTTTTTAATTAATATTTTTTTATTTAATTTAGTTCATTAAAATTAATTTTTTTCTATTTAGTTATCGACTGATGTTTTTAGTTTTTTTGGTTTGTTTGTTGTTTTTACGCCCTTGACTTTGGACTGCACAGTGCAGTCCATAGTAAAAAAGTTGATGCCTTTTATTTGTTTTTTAACTTTTTAATTAATTTTTTTCTTTTATTTTGATTTATTTATGTTAATTTTTTTTTCTATTTAGTTATAAAAATCTCATGACATAGATATCATGTTTGATAGGTTAGCCATGTTAATTCAGATTTGTTTTTCTTTTTTTCATTAGTGTTTTTCTCCATATAGGTTTTTTCTTCTTTGATTTTTTCTTTTTAATTAATTTTTTAATTTAGTTTGTTGATATTCAAATTATTTCTATTTAGCTAACAGACTTTCATAACACGGATCTCAGGTTTGACGAGTTATTCTATTAATTTAAATTTTGTTTTCTTCATTAGTTTTTTTTCTTGCTACAGGTTTCCTCTTCTTCTAACCCATTTAGTTTTTTTTCTTTTTTTAATGCCTTTCACTGTGGACTGCAAAGTGCAGTCCACAGTAAGAAGGCCGATGTCTTTTGTTTCTTTTTATTTTTTTATTTTTAATTATTTTTTTTTGTTTATTTTAGTTTGTTAATATTAAATTTTTTCTCTATTTAGTTATCAGACTTTCATGATATGAATCTTGAGTTTAATAGGTTAGCCTAATTAATTCAGGGTTAACCTGTTAATTTTATGTTTTTTAATTATCAAATTTTAATGATACAAATTTAATATTTGACGAGTTAGCCTGATTTGAAAAGTTAACCTAGTTAATTCAGATTTTTTTTTCTCTTTTCATAATTATTTTCTTCATGTTGGTTTTTTTTCTATGTTTTTTTTCTTAATTTATTTAATTATCATACTTTTATGATACGATTTTGTAGCCAAACCCATATCTAAGGCTGTTAGGTCTGGTATTGCAGCCAAACTTACTTAAACTTGGATTATGCAAGTTTAATATTATTGTTAATATTATAAATATTATTTTTGAATTAGATGTTGTAACCAAACTCAAAATTTTTAAATATATTTTTTAAAAAATTAACATTTTTAAATTTTAATTTTTTTAATATTTTTTATATAAAAAATAATTAACCCGCCACGTTAGACGGGCAATCTAACTAGTCTTAACTACAGGGTTCTCGTGCGGATGACCACCCAAAGCACCTAGCCTTAAGTAGCTACAGTTCTGTCTTTTTCAAAAGTTTAATTATGGCCTTTTCAGTTCAATTAAATATAACAATTATAAGTATAAAAAAATAATAAAAGAGTTCAGGGTTTTGCAAAGTACGTGCATCCTATATACTCCCTCACATGTCAATGAAGTGGTGGATTATGGAGCCAAGTAGTGATTTATTTTTGTTTTGTTCATTAATGTTTTTATGGTCATATTAATAACAAATTTCTTATATTTTGTTACAGAAAAAAATAATTAAAAAATAAAAAAACTAGAATATAAAACATGGCTTAATAATCATGTTTAGAGTGAAATTCATGTGAAAAAAATTCATTCTGGCCCTCCTATTTCTTTTTCTTAATTCACAAACTTTTTGATTTTTGAAATTTTGATTTTTGCTGTAACTTTATTTTTTCTAATTTTCATTTTAAGGTTTTAAAAAATAAAGAAAGTTAATGAAAAATAATAAAAGAAATAAAATGTCATAGTTGATGACATTTTGATTATATAAAGTGTTATTTTTTGTGTTAACAACATTGATTCGATGAGAAAAGTTAAGTTGGGGCGGGCTTTTATCTTTCTCCTGCTAGAAAATAGATTAATAATTTATTTTTTTTCAGTTTTAGAATGTTTTGAGTTGATTTATTAGTTTTGGATATTGCATGGGTTTTTATTGTATTTTTAGATAAAATAAATTGAAAATGATAAGAAGTTGGGTAGGGAAAAGACTCGTCATTTACTCTTATATTTTTTTAAAAATTAAAATTAATAACATGCTATTTATTTTTTTAATGAAAAAAAAAGAAAAAAAAGCCCGCACACCTTACATATGGGCAAGTTTACTGTGCACACAGGCCCAAGCACCTAATCTTCTTTTTCAGCTTTAATTTAGTTATATATATAAATTTCGGGCTGCCTCAAAATCCATTTTCCAACCACCATATCCGCTTTCAGAGGCAAAGACAGACAATGCCATGTGTGATGCGCGACAATGATGTGAAGGCATTGCCCCCCCGGAGGACGGGTCACTGCTTTCATTTGAAAGTTCGGTTAATTATTAAGATTAACGATGCTTTACCTGTTCAATGACTTAAACACATTTCTTATTTTTCGGTAGCAGTCGTCGGATTATTATTATTATTATCAGCTACTTTTTTGGAAGGTAATGATCCACTACTTTAATTTCTGGATGTTGGAAGGTAATGATCCACTATTTTAATTTCTGCACATCGAGAGTATTTTTTTTTTAACATTAACACATTAAAATTATTTAAAAATATAAAAAATTAATTTTATTTTTTTTTCAAAAATAATTCTGCACGTAACTTACAGTGACATCTGTTTTGTCTGAGAGGGCATATTCTAAAATCCAGAATTTCAGTCCTCTGTAGCTTGGATCATTGGTAGGCACAGTACTGTAATGACCATTGAACATAACTAAAAAATTTCAACTTCGCCACTGGTTTTGGACTGTAACTAATGTTTTCATCTGATAGAATGTTCAATCATTCTGTGCTTTTGCAGAAAGCTTGGATCAAACGTTCCTTTCCATTCTTGCAGAGGCCTCACGTTATCCAGGAAAAGTAATGTGTCTGTCCCTCTGTGTGGGTATGCTTGTCTATATATAGGACTCTTCTATTCTTGATTACCTTGTATTTCGTTTGTTTTTGCTGTTTTTCTAAAAGATTTTTTTATTTAAAATTAATTTTTTAGTGTTTTTAAATATTGATGTTAGAAATGAATTTTAAAAAATAAAACATTTTATTTTAATATGTTTTTAAATAAAAAACAATAATTACCATAATACTAAAACAAGATAATCATCTAATGTGTTAACATGAAGTCCATTGATTTGATTTGATTCAATAGAATCACCTTTGTAGCAAAATAGCTTGTTTTTTATGTTATCATTTAAAAAATAATTTTTTAAAAATATTTGAAAAAAGGATTTTCTGTCAATACAGGGATACGAATAATTTTTTTTTTAAAATACCTCTAGAGAGAATTAATTTTGATACGGAAACTACTCCGATAATTCTCTTAACCTTGAGATCCAAAATGAACAATATTGACTATTATATAGAAAATAAAAGATAATTTATGGAGTAAATAAACCATAGATTGAATATCAACTATGTAGCTGTCCAGCGCACACTGACCAGCAAAAATTATACTGAAGCGGTGGGTTTTTTTTTTAAAGTTTTTTTATTTGAAAATAAATTAAAATAATATTTTTTAATATAGCACATTAAAATAATAAAAAACTGTAAAAAATAATTTTAAATAAAAAACCTAAATTGAAAAAAACACAATTTTAAATACGAATTTAAACATATATATATGCCATTTTAAAGTTAAAAAAATGATAAAACATAAAAATTTACATTTAATGAGAAATATGTGAAACTGTGAGAGATACGGAATTATGGAATGTTTTTTTTTTTTAAAAGAAAATGGAGGAGGTGACAAACACAATTTCCTCATCCATAAATCAATCAATCAATCAATAATAATAAAAATAAAAATTAACTTTATCAACTGGAAGCTCTAATTATTGAAGCCACCTATCTCCCTTTCACTCTCCCTTGGAAGGAAATACAAGAACAGCGGAAATTGATTCAAATCCTCTCACACCTGAGAAACCCAATTTCCTAATTATCTATCTATCTATATAGACAAAATCTTTCGTACGCTCTCTGCACTTACATTCGTGAATAAATACTGCCATTTCTTTTCTGTTAGAATTGAATTCTTTTCTGATTATTTGTATCTAATTTTTTTTTATTCTTGCTAGGGTTTGTCGCTTGAATTCCTTCCACTCTCAGTTTATAGGTAAACTAACTCTCTCTTTGTATCCTCTGTTTGTTTTCCGAGAAAATGCAAGGAAGAATTAAAAAAAAAACTAAACAGTCAACATATTTTTCTTTTACCCCCACACCCTACTTTTTTCACTTTTCACAGCAACCAGACTGCTTGCTTAAACTTTTCGCAGCTTCAGTTTTCCATGCTGCTCTTGTAATATTTCTGTTATTATGTTTTTTAAGGGCTCTGTTGAATTGATGTAGAGGATGGTGAGCTTGTGATATAGAAATTTTGGACTATAAATTGCAGAGTTGCTGATTGCAAACAATGCGGTTGTTTCCTTTGAGCTCGAGCTCGAGTACAAGCTCGGAGAAGGAGCAGAGTAATGGAGGGAGCAGTCGTGTGATGTTGTACCTTAATATATATGATCTTACACCTATAAATAACTACCTCTACTGGTTTGGTCTTGGGATCTTCCATTCCGGTATTGAAGGTAATTTATTGATTTTTAATGGATGATAGAATCTTTTTTTTCCCTGTTTAATTGTGCATACTTTTAGCATTTCTAGTTGAATTTTGCTTCTTGTGAGAGTATTCTAGGTTTTTCACTTTTGGCATGATAGTTGTAGACTAATGGAAACTACAAGTTATAATCACTGTTCGACCTGCATATATTTCTCATTTTGCTCTTGGTGTTGGGGTATGTTGGGGTAAAACTTCTATTTTTGGAGACTTTTTAAGATAGGCTGAAATTCATGATGAGGGAATCATGAGCCAGAGAAGTGTGCCATTTTTTATAGGATCA
The DNA here is from genome assembly GCA_015708895.1 of Populus ilicifolia. Lineage (NCBI taxonomy): Eukaryota > Viridiplantae > Streptophyta > Magnoliopsida > Malpighiales > Salicaceae > Populus > Populus ilicifolia. The sequence continues at coordinate 972,420 of SRLM01000223.1, forward strand.
ACACAAGAAGTTTGGGTTTGCAATGGGGTTGATCACCCAAGAGTAAAGAATTCTTGCAAATAAGAGTCAAAGACATCTCGAGACATGGACATATGTATCTCTATGATGCATTTATCACAGCCAAAGAATGTTTCGACCAATATGAAGTGGACATGGAGTAAAAGATGCAATATACAGTAAAATAGCGACTTAAATGTGCTTCTAATTCTGAAAGCAAGCAATGCAATATTTTTTGTATTTAATTCAAAAGAGATATTGTTTACAAATATGCAAATTATCTAGCTTTATAGATGCTAATAGAATACTTATTGTTCATTGGGAGGATACAGTCACAATCCAAATTTTCTTATGCCTGTCATCCTGCACATATAACATAACTCATCTTAATCTTCCGAAATTAATCTTGAGGGATCAAAGAGCAGATTTGTGCTAGTTTATTTTCTTCAGAGGTCTGCACATTCACGAACTTTTAGAATGAAAGTTATAAACTGGAAGGGATTGTGGGCAAGGGCAGATGGTTTCTTCTTTGTGGACTTTGTGGTGACACCATGTATTTGTGGAAATAGGCTAACTTTTACAAATGCTCATTGTTCACTAAAAAGATCGTGCTAAGCAGCATGTCTTAATGCAAGGGAATTTGAATGACACTGCTCGCAAGACTTCCCTAATTTTTTATTGGAAAAATGAAGTAATCCTCCAATTACTGTAAGGAGGGAGGGAGGGAGGGTGCAGGAAAATGTACTGGAAATATATAAAGGAGGGTAGACAGAGATGATAAGAAGCAGATCTTTATTAAATTTGCTTAATATTTGAAAGAACAACCATAGAAACTCACAAGCACCTTGAATTCTGTATCATGCCAGACTGTGAAACCACAATGTATTGATAATGTTGACTGTGAAGGACTTCTTTTGATTTGATAATTTGCCTTCAACTTTTAAACATAATGTGGAAAAGAAAGTTTGATTCATCTATATTAGGTTCTGTAAATTTTAGAAAAATGTTATCCAAATGTTCAATCTCTTTAGCAAACAATATTGTATGTTGCAAAGTGTGGATTTCACTACTCTTTATGCTAATATCATTTAGATAATATAATCTCTTAAAGTTTTATATTTTTTTGAACTTTGATGAGATTATTTAAGTTATTTGGGTGTAGCCATGAAGAAAATGGTTGCATTAACTTGCAAGGATACTGACTAATGATGTGGCCTTATAATTTCATTATGCATAAGCAACTCCCCTTCATTTAGGCAATTCCCCCCTGTTTGCCACTATATGGTTTTCAAATAGAAATGCTTGCCCTCTAGTTTCTCTCTATTACTTGTTTTTTTGTAAAGTTAATTGATTGTTAAATATGAAATTTAATAACACCAGTGATGTTGCATCACCAGCGAAAATTGGAAAGACGTTAAAACTCCCCCACAAAAACGCAAACATATTAAATATGAAATATGTTTAAATATTGCAAATAATCTATTGCATATCTCTAACAATACAGAGTTAATTTCATTGATTTTGGGTTCATTTATTCTTTTTAGCAGCAGTATTGTTAGAGATACAATTAGATGATTTGGAATACCAAAACATATTTCGTATTTAATATGTTTGCTTTTTTTGTGGGGTAATGCTAACATCTTTTCAAATTTGCATGATTGAGAATCACTGGTCAGATTGGATAGAGCTAACTGTATGTGAGGTTGGTGAAGCTTTTTCTGTACACTAGACACATGGGCGCAATTCTCCTCTCGTTACAATCCTCTCTAGGGTTCTTTTGTTTGAAATTAACCACATTGTGTATTAACATAGCGGACGTGAGATGGCTTAGTCACATCTGATTGAAGCTTTTCCTTTTGGAGTTAAAAGGAAAACTCAGTACTGGATGTAGGATAGTTTCCTCTAGATGTAGTATGACCCTGAGATATGAATTTCTTTTGGCAAGACGATGGAAGGTTTTAACACTCCTTTTCCTGGAAAGGCTTAATTAGGATGTGATAATTCAAGGTTACTGTAGTTAAAATCACCGGTGCTGTGCTTCGCCTAGTTGCTTACTGTGTGCAGGACCGGGACAGATAGCCTAATAGCTGACATCAGTTAGGTACGGAATCAAGTGATTACCAGGAAGGGCTGCAAGAAAACCACTCAAGTGTTGTAGCATTCTATCTCTCTAATTAGAATTCTCATGATTGCAAGATCCCTCAAGTTTGAGTTTGCTACTTCACCTACAAGCATGGTACTTTCTTTAGAATGCGTTGTTATGGGTGCTTTTAAGGCAGTGCCATTAGATCTCAGCTTATCACATCTCATCATTTTTTATGGCATTAGGGTTATTTTATCAGATAATGCTGCAAGATTCCTTTAAACCTTTTTGGTGTCATTTGCTTGCTTCACATGTGTTTTCTACAGTTCCTATAAGCATTTGGCAGTGCTCTAATCTGAATCACTGACCGTGCTGTTTGTAAATAGTTATATGCAAGTGGTCTAACAGTAAAGATCGCTATCACTTTTATTATTCAGGAGAAAAATTTCATAGGAAATCGAGGCACAAACAACTGCCCTCTCAAACTCCTAAAGCAAAAAAAAAAATAAAAAAAAAATCATTTTAATTCTTATCTGGCTAAAAGTAATTTTAACAGCTCTGGTAATTTGATAATCCTTAATTCTTATCTCAGTTTTAGTTGGCAAGCGAAACCGAACTGAATTGATATTTTTTAACCATCTTAATGTTTCAAATTCAGTGATTTGTATTTTACTCTAATATCAGGTTTGTGTGAATAATATATCAATCTGTCCATGTTTTCTACAGCATATCTTTTTTGAAAATTTATGCACACTAATTTGTTGCAACTAATCTTTCAATCAGTACATGGCATGGAGTATGGCTTCGGAGCCCATGAGTACCCTACCAGTGGGGTGTTTGAGGTGGAACCAAGAAGTTGTCCAGGGTTTATTTTTCGACGGTCTGTGTTATTGGGCAGCACCAACATGTCTTGTTCAGAATTTCGGTCATTCATAGAACACCTGTCTGCAAAATATCATGGAGACACTTACCATTTGATTGCCAAGAATTGCAACCACTTTACTGATGAAGTCTGCAAGCGATTAACGGGAAAGCCTATTCCTGGATGGGTAAATCGGATGGCTCGATTAGGTTAGTCGCATATCATGTTATATGAGAAGCTACTTTCTAGTCCACCGGATATCTTCTAGGCCTAGCACTCTGCACACTCAAGTAACCAATTATTTTTGTAAAATAAATAAATTACGCAACTCTAAATGTGGCTCTTTGTTGGAATATATGTTAGAGCTGGATCCAGCTATGCCTGGCCCACTGTTTGCATGTTAACAATAACTGTTTAATAACCAACGTTGATTTTTATATTTGCAAATAATATAAATGTGGGTTATATAGCCTAGCTGCTAAAACTGGATTTTGTGGTCCAGTTTTATTTTTTTTCCAATCTGATCAAGGAGTTCTTATTTGAAGTTTCAGGTTCTTTCTGTAATTGTTTACTGCCAGAAAGCATACAGATCACAGCAGTTAGACATCTTCCAGATCATCCAACGTTTTCTGGTAAGTTTGTTCCATTAATCATGTTTCTGCTCTTTTAATTCAAGATTTTTTCTGTTAGAGAAATTTTCTTAATGGGTGTCCAAAGTTGATGAAGGCTCTGTATAAAATTGTATTCAGATTTACTGTGTATTATTGATTATCTCCTTTTTTTTTATAAGAAATGGGGTCAAAGCCCAAGAAGCAAACTAACAGTCACATGTGACGCAGAGGTAGAGCCACCCAACAACATCCTGGTACAATAAATCAGAAACAAACCCCAGGAGCATTTCTTTGTTGATTTTTTTGATAATGTAGAAAGTGGATTGTGATAGCAATGATTGGGCGCCATACTTGAACAATGGAAATCTGTGGCATAAACTGCCTGCTGGCTACAGATTGTCCTAGCTGTCTCCCTGTTTGGGACTTAAATGGTGATGGTCATGGATGCTAGGAAGTTTACTGTGCTTGGCTCTCATAATTATTCTACCTGCATAGGTGGCCATTCATGTATAGAACAGTGCATAAATAGTTAGTGAAACCATTTCCATTCAAATGATTGAGCTCTAGGTCTCATTGTAATGACTGCTTTGATTGTAAAGAAGGGGTGTTGCTCTTCTACATTGGTGTGTGCATGTAAAGGCCAGGAGGCTTCTGCATGCGGTTGTTTGGTATTTTGATGAATATTATGTTTTCTTACCTTGATCCTAATACTGATGTAGATGACGACGATGACGGGTTGGAATCTGTTGGATCATCTACAACATCAAGGAGCGAAGAAGAGGGTTCAAATCATCATCTGCTCGCTTCACCAAATGGTGAAGTTGCCTTTTTAAAGGAGAAACCAGTGAGGCTAGCAAGGGAACTCCTATAAGGTTTGTCCTGCAATTATTCCTTTTCTTTCTATCTTGGATGTCTCTATTATTTGTACTGTTGTGTACGATCTTCAGTAGATCGGAGAATGTGCCTTGGCTGAATTATTTAAATGCTTCAGTGTATGTTTCCTGGTATATGACAATCTCGCCCCAGAGTGCCTGTGATTTATCTAGATAAATGATTATACCTCAGCTTTTTCTCGTACCAAAACAGCTTATGTACTTTCATAGTTAGACAACCCTAATCGGGCTGCTCATATATATCAATTTCAAAGAAGCTCTCTTTGTTGGAGTACTTGATGTCGATCGTTTATATCTTTCTTTTTTTTTTTAAAAAAAAGTTGGAATTGACATGAACTCTGATGCAAATGAAAAGACCATGTTCGGTGCACGCTGATATAATAGAATGCCAATCCAGCGAGTTAAGCATTTCATGCGTGGCCGAAATGGATTACGGAAGTTTTCAATGTGTATTCCTAAATGTAGTTATCACTTCAGTAAAAAGCAATAAAGTTGATTGCTGAAATGCAAAGAACCTAATTATGGTTTTATCGATAGGTACAAAATAGAAAAAGAAAGAGAGTGCTTGTAGGAAGGCTACGAGTAATTTACACATCTTGAACAACATAAGTCTGAACTTGACTTTTCGAGCCTTCTGCCATTACACCAATGTCCCAGTTAGGAATTCAACCCACTTACTTTTATACTGTGAAATTGCATGAATTTTAGCCAAGATGTCCAGAATCTCTTGCAAGGTCGTCTGTGTTCGATTTTAACAATATACAACATGCTGTCAAACAAAAGAAAAATGGGTGAAGAACACGATAAATTATTTTCCTTGAAGTTCGTTTTTCGAAGGGATCCACCTCCAAATCGAGGGAGGCCTAAAGATTTCGTGAAAGAGAGGCCATCGGTTGGATTTTAGCCAACCTGAAGCTACTAACTTTGTTCCTATGCCCTAGTTGGGTCCCAACCAGCCTCTTGAATGCCACTAAACCGAATTTCGAAAGCCTGAGGAAACTTGCAAGAAGCCTTTAACTTTATGCAAAGCAAATATTCCTGCACCTTGTTTAGCGAAAGCAGCATGACAAAAGAGTAAAAGACTAAAAGTAAATAAACGCCACAATGCAAACATGTTACATTGGGCAGTCTCACACTAAGTTAAGATCGTCTGTCTTCCGGTCTGTTACTTAATGCGTGCTATTATTTTCTTTTGTTTTTATATTTTAAAAATATTTTTGAAAAAATTTAAATTTTATTTATTTATTTCAAATTGATATATTTTTAGTGTTTTTAAACCATTTTAACTTGTTAATATCAAAAATATTTTTAAAAAATAAAAAAAATTATTAATATATATTTTAACATAAAATATTATTTAAAAAATAACAACATTGCCAAACAAGCTTCCAACAACCTTTTCATAACGTATAACCTTCTCTGTCAGGCAGGCAAAGTTCTCTAGAAAAGAGGTGCCTAATAGGAAAAGTAAGAATTAATTAATTATTTAATTAATTGCCGTCTAAGTAACTTGTTTCCTAGCGCTTTTTTCCATTGAAAATAATATATTTTGTTTGCATCTTGTAAGTTCCACTAGGAAAAGCAGTCATAAGACTTCCTTGGTAAAATTAGTAAATTACTAGGAAACAAGTTACTTAGAAGGCAATTAATTTATAGCGAGGGGTAAATATTTTCTTGATAAGCTGACAGTTGACTATATCTATATAAATGGATTTTATTTTGCTTACATATCAATCAGACAAGGTCTTTGTGCCATGTCTTTCTATATGACATAGAGAGGGGGGAGAAGCAGCCAAACTATTCAGTATTGCCGGACCTTGTGAGTTGCGTCTTTGTTGTTACAAACAATGGATGCTTGTATGTTCTATATTCTCTTTTTCTCCATGTTTCTAACCATAAAGGCTCTTGAATCCAACTGCCCAACGGTTAAGTGCAGTCACGACGGTCCTGATATTCGTTTCCCATTCCGGGTAGCAGGCCGGCAGCCCCAGTACTGTGGTCAACCTGGTTTCGACCTTGTCTGCAAAGAAAACACCACCATGATTGATTTTCCATCTTATGGACCCTTGGTTGTGATATCCATCTCTTATGACTTCAGAAAACTCAGTCTTCTTGACCCCAAAAATTGTGTCCATGAAGTCTTTCTTAATCTCAACCCCTCTGGTACACCTTTCCGGTACTACTATCTTTTGAAGAATTTCACATACCTCAACTGTTCGACCAGGCTTTCGCCTTCTCTCAACGAAGTTTCATGCTTGAGTGACTCCAGGAATCATGTTTACACCGTAGAATCCTCGTTTCACCTGCCATTTTCTTGCAGGCAATTGAAAACTATTCCCATTCCATTTTCATATAGTCCTTATCTTGCTGACAATAGTTTTGGCCTTGGATTGACTTGGAGTTTGCCTGGATGTGAAGATTGTGAATCAAGAGGAGGCTCGTGTGTGTTCCAGTCCAAAGAAGGACTGAAAACAGGCTGTCCCCGCATAGCACAGGATATAGGTAAAGTCAACACCTTTCGTGATCTTTACATTTTCTCCAGATCCTCTCTAACATAGCAACTCTGTAGAATGGCCATTTCAGTTTTTGTATCTGCAGTCACAACACGGTAAATAGAACAGGATTGATCGTTGAATATAACGTTTGCTAGCTTGAAAAACACAACAAAAACATTCCTGCTTGTAGTCAAGTGTAAATTGTGGATCAACAGTATAAACTGCTTGTGTTAATCCTGGTCCACTGCTAGCTACTAGACATTGCTGACTAAGAGGTTACTGATCTGATGCCTGGAACAGATTGGTCAAATTGGCAATGACTTTGAATTGTAAACAATACTAGGAAAAACCTTCTGGGTATTTGATGAAGTGTCCTGGTCACCAGAGAGAACACCCATTTTCTAAAATGTCACACTCACTTTTTTTTCACTTATAAGTGTTATCTACAGTACCCACACACATTTTTCACAATTACTAAGCACTTATGCCCTTTTCATCCATGAGAAATTAAAGTATTAAAGTTTGTTGTTTTCCATTTAGATCCTCTGCTGCCATTTTTAGATACAACTGTGTAAATAATTTGATCTGGAGATCAGTTTAACATTCAAATCATAATTACTCGTGCAGGTTTTTCAATTGTACATTTATTGTCAAGTGGAACTGGGTCTATGATCTTGATCATTCTGGTGTTTATTTTCGTGATGACAACAATGATTAGCATCAAAGTCTACTTTAGGCAGAAACTGAAGGTGGATGAAGCGGCAGAAAATGAGAATCTACTTTAGGCAAGTATACAAGTACAAATGAATGTTTCGTTCCCCGCATCCTCAAGACAACCTTTAAAGATTGAGATTTCAGAAGGATATATGATTAGTAACAGAAGTCGAGCGCTGTCGCTATGTATTGTAGAAAAACAGACTTAGCTCTAGATAATTAAACTGTGCTCTGTTTTGAGTTGGGTTAATTTTTTCTTGAAGGTAAGAGAATGTTTAGATGTTATTAATAAAAAATTTGTAGTAAAACAAAATTTGAATTACATGAGAGTTAATATGATATAATCTGATTGACTTCACAGCTCTTAAAACAACTTATATAATTTGTAAAAAATATAGTTTGATTAATTTTTTTTTTCAAGATGATATTTTTTTATAATATTAAGATAATAATATATTAGATGGACTTGGATTAACCCGGGTTAACATGTTAAATATACAATCCGGGTTATAAGATTATGATAGCCCCATAAAAATAAATTATAAAATTTAATTCTCAATCAACTTAATAATGAGAGATAAAATTAAAAAAAAATCTACTATAAAAGGAACTAAAAGAGTGACCAGAGTTAACATGTGAAACCTGCGACCTGAGTCATAAGACCGATGTAATATCATGGAAAACAAATCAAAGAAATTATAAATTGTAATATTTAATCAGTCAAATATTGAAAAATAAAATTAAAAAAAATTAATTAAAAAAATATAAAAAAATAACCCGAGTTAATCCATCAAATTCTTAACACAAGTCATCAAATTGATAAACCTCATAAAAAAATAACCCGAGTTAATCCATCAAATTCTTAACACAAGTCATCAAATTGATAAACCTCATAAAAAAATAACCTGATTTAACTTGGGTTAACTTTTAAATCCATAACTTTAGTTATGAGACTAAAATAACATCATAAAGAGCAAATTAAAACAAATTATGAAGTTCAAGTTATAATCGCTCATGTCAGATATAATATTAAACAATGAAATTTATAAAAATTCTAATTAAAAAATAATAAAAAATAAGCTAAGTCAACTCAGGTTAATCCGTTAAGCACTATTCTCGGGTCATGAAACCGAAATAATCTAATAAAAAGAAAACTAAAATAAATCATGAATTCTGATTCTCAATTAAACACATATTAAATAATAAAATTAAATAAAAAATTTCATTACAAAAAGAAAAACAATCAAGTCAATTAAGTTAACCCGTCAAATCCATAACTCAAATCATGAGTTTAGGATAACCCATTAAAAAAAAATCAATGTTGAAGGACTTGGAACCTGGGACATAAGAACAAAATAACCTCTTAGAAAGAAAGAAAAACCTAATTTAACTAGGATTAAAATATTAAAACTTGCAATTTTGATTGTGAGACTAAGATTTGAAAACAAATAAAAAATAATTATGAAACTCAATTCCTAACTAACCTAACGTAGAATGATGAAATTGAAAAAAATCAATTAGAAATATAACACAAAAAAACTAGAGTCAACTCAGGTTAACTCGTTAAGTACTATTCTCAGGTCATAAGGTTGAAATAACATAATAATAAATAAATAAAATAAATAATGAAGTCTAATTTTCAACCAAATCAATATTAAATAATGAAATAAAAAAAATAATTGAAATTTAAAAAAAAAATTGAGTTATCCGAATTAACTTGCCAAGCTCGCAATCTGTATAATAAAAGTATGACATCTTAATAAAAAAATAAATCTAATACTAAAAAATAAAATTAAAAAAATATTAATTAAAAAATTTAAAAAGCAAAGTATTGTTCAAATAGATAATGCTTCATGAGGAGTGAGACAATAAAACTCCCTTCACTTTTAATTTATATTTAATGAATAAACAGGTGACCCGCATTCTATCACATGTCTATCTATTTTTTTCCTCATAGAAAAGATATCAAAACATTGCAAATATTTTTAAAAATAGAAAAAAATTGAGATTTTGGTCATTGACTTAAATGATTTTAATAAACTCAATTAACTTAATAATATAATTAGAAAATATGTCAACAACAAATAAAAAAAAAAACAAGAATGATTCAATGTAAAAGATGAATACTTGCAATATTATGAAATATATCTTTATAACATTCTTAAAACATCTCAATAATCTTATTTACTATCAAAATAAAAATTAAATTAAAATGAGATGATTGTATAGGAAAAAAAAATATGCATCTCAATTTCTAGTATATAAAAATGATAAAAGAAAAAAAATTACAAAAACAAAAACAAATGACCCAAGTTTGTTGAATTCTAAACAGTACATCATAAAAAAAAAACTGAACATGATAATTTTTTATTATTTTACTTTAGCAAAAATCAATCTAAATTTATAATTTATTGATCGGACAAGGATAACTCCATAAAAAATAGACTAAATAAAATCAAGAGACTCAATTTAAACTCAATAATATTACACAGCTAAATTTAAAAAAATAATAATTAAAAGCAATGAAGAAAATAGTTTAAGTCAAATCTAATAAATTTATAATCCAGAATGTAATATTGGGATAATTTTATAAAAAATAAAAAACAAAAAACATTGATTTGCATTTTCAGTTGTTGAATAAAATTAAAAAAGAATAAAATTGACCAAACAATTTGGTCCCATTGTGAGAAATGATCCTCTATCCTGTTGTATGTCGGGCCATACATGACAAGTGCTACGTCAGAGTTGTGGGCATCAAATCTGAGAAGCTTTGCCACTGGTGGAACTGCTTCAGATTTGTGCAAATAGCAGGGTTCAAAATTCAGGTTCCTTTTGATCATTACCATGGTCCTGACATTGTAACGATAATTACTTGAGAAGTTGTGGGTTATACTGTTTCCAAAATTGAAGGATCATAGAGTTTTCTGGGAAGATAGTAGAGTTAACAGCAAAATTAGAGGCAATGAAACACAAGTACAATCAGAATATCGAATTAAGAGAATCATGCTTTATGGAGAAGCGTTTAGAGAAACTTCCGCGTCGAAGTGGAAGACTGGAGGTAGCGGTCTTGTTTGATGTCAGCCTGAAGATGCAAAAACATACTGTTTGTACTCAACACTGTTGTTCGTAATATCCTTATCATATATCTGCATACTGTCTTGTGATGCTGGTTTTACCAATCTCTGCCAATGTTCTTGGGACGTTCTTTTTTTGTTGATTTGTGAAGTGAAAAGATTAGGTTGAAAAATGTTGCTTCCTCTGAGTGATTAGCATCATTTTATTTACCTGTCATCAGCCTGATGCCAACTGAAGCATCTTTTTACATGATAATACTGCTTCATATAGATCCTAACAGGCTATCACAATTCAAAATTTACACCTGAAGACCAATGACTCTCTGCTGGATACGATCATCTGTCTACATTCCTTGTTCTCCACTTGTTGCCCTGTTCCCAGGAACAATGACTTCCTTTGATACCAAGAAAATAGAAAAATCCATAACTGATAGAGGACTGACTGTCAACTTAAAATGAAACTATCAAACTAAAACATGTAAATTCTGGAAGTCCCATCTGTCATGGACAACTAACGTTACTTGGTTAATGTTTAGGAGTCGGACAGAGATTATATTTTAAAATGTATTTTTTTTTGGAAATATATAAAAATAATATTTTTTAATTTATTTTTAATATCAACACCTCAAAATTATTAAAAATTTCAATTTTTTTTTAAATCACAATTTAAGTAAACCTTATTTGAATACACTATTTTATTTTCGGAGATTTAGGCCTCAACTTGGTAGTTATCATCAAGGTTGTTAAAAACGTTTTTTTAACACGACACGGAACATATAATATAAACTCGACTCGTAAACTCGAATCGTAAAATCAAAAGTGATATTTTTTAAATAAAAATCGTAAAATCGCAAGTAAAATATTTTAAACAATACAAATATCCAAACATCTTAAAATACAAAATTCAAATAAAAGTAAAATAAACAATACAAATATTCAAATATCTTAAAATACATAATTCAAATAAAAATACATACATGTCCATAGTATTTTAATAACTAAAAGTTAACACACTTAAAACAATCAGTCTGTAGGTGTGTCATGTAAACTAAACACACCCTCATTGTCTTTGTCTCCCTCATTATTCATAAAACAATAATCAAAATCATTACCATCTAAAGGAACATTAGTGCTACTATTAGTACCAGCACCGGTATTAGAAACATTAGTGCTACTACTAGTACCAGGACCAACACCAATATTGTCAACAATATTTAACTCCAAGCTCTTTGAATTATCTAGATTGACATCATTCTGAATCTCTAAATCATTTTCAGTTCCATGGCACTCCATCCCAACATCATTAAGATTTTCTTCATCATCACTTTCATCTTCTTTACCGTTTTTTCTTCGTGTTGCACTATCAATGACACCAAGCAAATCAAAGTTAGATGAACCATCATGTTTCTCCCCCTCGGTTATCCAATCATCATCAGATGAGAGATGATCAAAAACTTCACTAAAATCATTAGCTTGCTTTTTGACTTGGTTATCATTTAATTTCAGATTGCACATTACAAATACCAAGTCATTCATTTTTTTCTGGTGCAAACGATTTCTTCGTTTTGTATGAACCTATATAAGCAATTCAAATTAATACCAACCATATAAGATTCTTATAAAATATAAAAACATTAAAAGGAAAAAGGAAAAAACTTACCATCTCAAATGCACTCCAGTTTCGCTCACATCCAGATGAACTACAAGTCAAGCTTAGAACTTGAATTGTAAATTTTTGTAGCTCTGGACATTCATCCCCATAAGAATCCCACCATTTAGCTGGAGTCTTTTTATCCCTTGTTATCTTGGCAGCCTCAATACCGAACAACCCACATGCATCTTTGAATGAATCAAGTTGTAAGTCAATTTTACACCTTTCACTTGCATCGGGCACCATCCTTTCTAAGCATTGATATAATCCAATTTTAATGTTGGTATTAACTTTAAAATTAGAATTATAATGATAATAAGGATTCAAATAATATGCTGCTGCATGTAAAGGTCTGTGAAGTTGAAGTTCCCATCTTGCATCAATGATATTCCATATAGGCATATAACTACAAAATAAAAATAAGAATATTATCATCAACATTACATGACCTAGCTAGTAAACATTATAATCAACTGATAGTAGTGAATAAATAATTAGCAAGATAATCAATACCTTTTTTTCACAAAACCAAAATTCACTTGTATCTTCTCTTTTGCTTGATCCATTGCTTCATATATAAAACTCATAGCTGGTTTCTCATCTGAATCAACTAATCGAAGAATTTTTATCAGAGGATATGCTGCCTTAATACATATAGTAACATCATGCCAAAACTTGCTATCCAAAACACAACTTTGAATTCGCTTCCCTTCTTCTGTTTTTGAAAACCTACATGACCTCCATTGGATGGAAGTAAACATTGTCATCAACTGTATCTTACAATCACTCAAACATCCAAGAGTTAAGTATGCAGTAGCAAATCTAGTGGCAATCAAATCCTTTCTTTTTGTAAAGTGTCTGAGCATGGAAATGAGAATAGTTCTTGAATATATGTATGAGGTGATTCTCCTCCCATTAGCAATAGTTATTTGATGGACCTCTAGTTTCTTCTCAAAATCTTCCAATATCAAGTCAATACAATGGGCAGCACATGGTGTCCAAAGCAATCTTTTTCTTTTTCAGATGCTTCTTGATTTTTCACCAGAACATTCAAAATTATCTTCTTTACATTTTCTAGTACTTGCTGGCATGGCTCAACATCCTTTCTAGTACAAGCTAAATGATGCTTGAAACGGTAAATGCCTCCACTAATAATTTTCTGACAAAACTTACACTGCACTCTTTTTGAATTCTTGTCAACATCTATATCATATTGCCATCCCACGTCAAGTCTATTACCACTTGTAGTTTTTTTAGATGCCATGTATCTTACAGTTCAAAACCATTATTGTTATAATGTTGGATATAATTAAGATTATACATTCACATACCACTCTTATAAGGAAAATTCAAGCAATCTGAATAGTATAAAATAAAAGTTCAAATATAAGCATGCCTAGACAAGCCTAATTTTATTAGGATGAAGAGAATTTTATTAAATCTTTGAATTTTAAAACAATATAGGAAAGCTTCTATATGAAATTTCTTTTTTTTTAATCTATCAAAATAAGAATATTACTAAGAAATCATGAAAATTCCTCAAAGAAAAATTCATTTATGAGAATTAAGAAAAGGTTTTATTTGCTAAACAATAATATCTTCTCTTTCAAAATAATAAACATTTTAGCTGCCAGCAGATTGATAACTCATTATATTGCATTTCAAGTTTAATATTTGATTATATATGTATTTTTTAAAAAAATTATTTTTTTAAATTAAAAAATATAGTATTATTAGATTTTTTTAATATGATAATATTAAAAATAAATTTTGAAAATTTTTTTTAATAGATTTTCAAATAAAAAAAATCATTATAACGACAACAAACATAATTTAAGCTTCTAAGGATGCTCGTAGGCTCCTCGAGACGTAAAGCTAACAAACCATGGAAGAGTGGTAGGTAACCATTATTCTTGCTCATTGTCCTCGACAAAATAACTATGCCAAACAAATAACATGAAAATTAATATTACCAATTAGGCAATTATTTGTATTGTTTTTTTTTCGACTTCACACCATGAAGCACTTATAAGACTGCTGCCCGCATGAGTGCCACCAGCTGGCAGATAATGAGTTGAAAAAATGGCATCTTTTCACGTACACGATTGCAAAATAATTAGTTGAAAAAAACGCTACGCTTTCAGTATTCACACTTGCCTTTTTCCTGCCATGTAAAAGAGTATGATTGGAAACGTGGTTAGATTTGTATTTTTAAAAAATTATTTTTAATTTTTATTAAAATTTAATATAATTTATATATTTTAGATCATTTTAATGTAATAATATTTAAAATAATTTTTAAAAATTAAAAATATTAGTAATATTCATTTTAGCATAAAAAATTATTTAAAACACAACCAAAAACACTCATAGTCACCACTAAGGCCCATGGGCCGTAAACAGAGAAAAAAAATGTGATATGCAATTTTGTTCCTTTAGTTTATCAAAACTAACTTATTAGTCCCTATATTATAACAATAATTAAAAAAACACCTAAATAGAAATTATCATTCACAATTTAGTATCTACGAATCACATCCTCCCATCTTACCTGTCTCCTTTCTTTCTTCTATTTTTTTATTTGTTTTAAAAAGAATTAATTGTAATATACTTACATGGAGTAAAGGACTAATTAATAGCTCCATTAAACTAAAAGTAGTAAAAAAAAACACAGTCTATTTTTATTTTTATTATCCAACAGGTAAGTCTAATTGGCGACATCGAGAAGCAAAGACAACAAACAAACAAGCGGAGATTATTATTTGATCAGATCGATTGTCCAAATAAATGCCACTGCCACTGCCAGAGTCATTAGTTTTTTTATTGCCTTCATGTTTATAGCTTTCATCCACCAATCATATAGACCTCCACTTCAAATTCTGCTTCTCCTATAATTTCTAACTGTTTCAAAAGTTGCTGGAGCAGCTCAAAAATCCAACACACCATTCTCTTCTCCTCTTTGCTCTGCTAGAAAAAAGAAACGTGTTACTACCGTCACGAACACAAAATCCCAATCATGGCTTTTCTCTTCCCTTATTTTGCCTTTCTCTTCGTTGTTTTTATTTTTGTTATTGACCCAGTTGCACATTCCTTACCCTTTATAGTTCTTCATGGTAATCATCTCCTTATCTCTTCCAAAGTTTTTGCCTTTTTTTTTTATTTGATTTTTTTTTACTGATCTGTTCAAATATTTGACACTTTTCTCTTTCTGGGTGTGTGGATTAGTCAGATAAAAGCTGATTATGGAATTCTTTGGAATCTGGTTTTGTCTCTGTAGAAAGAATTGCTGTGCTTCTCTGTAGTTTACTATTAAAGTGAATTGTACTGTTTTGTTTATGAGAAGATTTTTTTTTTTAATGAATGAGAAGATAGGTATAGCGTGATGATATTACTGGGTTTGGAAATTGGCCTTGAGCAGTGGCATTAAATTTGTGTTTTGATATGTTGCCTAAACAACAACACGGTTTATATTAATATGTTTTATGAAGAATTTGAAAAAAAGAAGAAAAAAGACGAACTTTCTGTGGGTATTTAAAATAAGCTGCGGATTAGTAGGAGGATAATGGAGAATATAGCCTGAAGATTTAAAAGTGGAATTGTTTCTTAGCAACTTAATTTGCTCTTGCATACTCTTTTATTTTACTTAATAGGGAGAATTTTAAAAATGAACTTATCCTTCGTTTGCATAGCACGAAAAATCATGATATGCATGTGCATATGTTGTGTATTGGAGGTTAAATTCTGTCTAGAATGTTGCGCAAAGTTTGTCTGGAATATAAAATACATAATATTTAGAAATATTTGGATGTTTTGCGGATTTTAGACGAACAAGTTGTTTCATGTGATTTATTTGTCCTTAATGCAGAATCTAAAATTAGATGAATGCTTTTGTTTCATTCTGATTTTTTTCCCCTCAGCATCTTAAAGTTTTTCGAATGGAACGTAACTGTGGATGCTTTAGTTCTATTAAATGCTATTTCTTTTATATTTTTGTGCTTTTGCGATTCATTCTTTTATTCTATTCTTCCGTTTATGGCAGGTATTGGAGATCAATGCAAGAATCGAGGAGTAAAACAGTTCACTGAGGAACTGACAAACTTTTCTGGTTCTCCAGGACATTGCTTGTATGCTTATCTACTTTCCTGTCTTTGTTGCATTTAAATCATCCTAATATGTATTTTCTACTTGTCTAAATCGTTGCTTGCTATTTAAACACTGGATTTTATTGAAGTTTTCACTGAGAATGTGATCCTGCAAAATTCTTATGTAAAGCGTTTTTACCATGATTAACCAAACAAATTTCTTAATCTTCAGTGTGCTAAAATATGAGTTTCAATATCGTCCAAGGCAAGCCTTAAGAATTTTAATCTCTCTCCCCCATCATTTTATTCTTATATATATCATGAACAGTAATGTGGACCTATTGGTCCTGTTAATTTTTTTTTCAAATGTGGTTCCATTACATCAATTGCTTTCCTTTGTGCAGAGAAATCGGGGATGGAACATGGGATTCCTGGTTTATGCCTCTTGAGGAACAGGTAAACTTAGTGAAAATACTACCTAGCCTATCATTTTGATATAGCATTTCTCACCCTCTTACAATTTGATATGTATCGTGTTTGCAGACAGAAATTGTTTGTGACAAGGTGGGAGAGCTAAGTGGGTAATTATGGTTAACCTTTTTGTTTTATCTTTTAATGCTTGTTTGACCATATCAATTTGTTGCTATGCCTACAGATCAAAAAAATGAAAGAACTGAGCAAGGGCTATAACATAGTTGGTCTTTCCCAGGTAATTTATAGTTATTGTATTATTTCCACGTTGTGCATATTTGTTTTAATGCATCCTCTCTGTCGATGTTTATTTTGTTTACATAGTTTAGCACATGCAGTTAGAATCACATAAATCCCCTCAATGCCTTCATCTTTCTCATTTCATTCTGCTAGTTATTCTCACTTCCATCATCTATTTATGATGTGGTACTGATTTTTTTAAGAGCAAAGGGTATGAGAAAAGGAAGAGATGAAGAAATTACAGTCAGGCTAGAGAGAGAAGGAGAAGATAGAACTAGAGAGCGAGTTGTATATCCTTGACTGAACATTCTATTTAAGTGACCCACATATTTGTAGGCATTTGTCCAATTTTGCGATAAAATCAAATAACGCTCCTGCCAAAACTAACCAATCCATCTCCACAAGATTGTGCCACCTGTCAAGTTTCAACAGCATCAGTTTTAACCATTTGCTTCATGCCATCTGTCGCTCGAGAATTTGTTTGACGTTAACCTGCAATAGTTTACCATAAAACTGAATGCTCTGTCCAATAAATCATGTTGAAGCTTTCTTTTGAGACATCTTAAGTTTTTCTACTTGTCCAGAATGGTTTGCATTTATAGTATCTTAAGTTTTTCTACTTGTCCAGAATGGTTTGCATTTATAGTTTTCCTTTTTTTTTTAAGGAAAAAGGATGTTTATGGTATTTTCCAGGAAAATGGATGAATAAATACATAATAAAGTCCAGAAGAATGGCTGTCTAATCTGCATGTATTAAATTTACAATTTAGACTATGTTGTGGCTATAACAAAGTATGGCTTTTATACCTGATTTTGATGGTTAGACAACTTTCGTGTAAGGTTCTCATTCCTTTTCTTTTCCTTTCCCCTTTGGTTTAACAGGGCAACTTAATTGGTCGAGGTGTGGTAGAGTTTTGTGATGGTGGACCTCCTGTAAGCACAACCTCTATCTGAACTTCTTTAACTCTCCCCTTTGGAAATACTATTACTGTCTTTCATAGTTCCTTTTATTACTGCACTGAGAAGTATTGTGTTAGGGTGATCAATACTTCGACAGATCAATTTTTCGCTTGACATTCTAGAAGTATTTTGTAAAAATACATTTTTGAATAACAAATAACTTGTCTTTCTCCAAACAGGTTAAGAATTTCATTTCTTTAGGGGGACCACATGCCGGGACTGCCTCTGTTCCTCTTTGTGGGGTAAGCACTTTCATGGTTTAGCTTTGTTTGTACTTCTTCTAGATTTCTATGTGAATACTTAGAAATTCCTTAGCAGGCTTAATGGGGGAAAATACTTTTGAGAGTCAGCTTTAAAACCACTGAAAAAATCATAAAAGCCCTTTAAATTATCTATACTATGTTTGAGATGGACAGTGGAAGCAGGTTTAGCAAATGCCCTTGCTTCAAATTGCATGTTACATCTTCAATTCTTATGATGAAAAAAATGTTGTGCATGGGCTTGTTTCAAGCTGCAAATACCCACCACCTTAATTGTCTATAAAATTGACTTGCATGGTACAAAAACTCTATGTTATAAAATATCATTAAACTTTCTAAACAGACAAAGTCAAATTTATGCAAAAATCTTTTGTTAAAAAGCTTGGCTGTCGGCCTTCTATTTGGTAGTTGGTAGGAAGAGTGCATGGTGATGGGACACTATCCTATGCTATTGAAAATTAAAAGGTCCTTCTGACTTAAATACTTGTAGATATTCATTTTCATAGATAGGAGATCTAAAGTTTCATACTAACAGAAGATTAATCGCAACTTGCAAGGTTTTTTTATATATATATAGTAATTCACAAATGGCATGGTGTTGAAGCACAAATTTTTGAAGTTGAGATTCAGAGGTTGAATTTGAGGTATAGAGGTTCATACTTAATGCATAGGGATATATAATTTAAAGAACAAAGGAGTCCTGGCTGTTTAGTTGTTTTGTTTGGTTGAGTTTTGGGGAATCTCGCAAGTGAACTGAAAAATGTGGTTTCCTTATAAATGGTACAGAACAGTTTCATATAAGTGAGTACCAAAATAAACCAACCAAAGAACTTAAGTTTGATCATGGATTTATTTTGTTTTCTGGACTGATTGAAATCCAAAACTTTTAATCAAATCAATTAACACTTGAAGCATGCTGTACTTTTCAAACATGAACCCATTCCTCTGTTGTTCATACTAGTATATAAAACATTAAGGGAATGACATTTATTAAAGACTGTCTCCTATCTGTCTAACCTGCCTTTGATTTGAGGCTTCTCCACACATAAGCTGAAAGGAGGTCTTCTTTCAATTTTAAAGTGGAAGCTTGCCTCCTCTTATCTTAATTGGTCAATGCATGACCTGTGAAGTTTGTTACTATATTAACCATATAAGAAAAGGGAAGGCCTTGCATCCTCTTTAAAAATTGAGGGAAGGTTTCTTATGATCTTATATGTGAGAGAGTATTCAAATCAACCAAAATAAACCAACCAAAGAACTTAAGTTTGGTCATGGATTTATTTTGTTTTCTGGACTGAATGAAATCTAAAACTTTTAATCAAATCAATTAACACTTGAAGCATGCTGTACTTTCCAAGCATGAACACATGCTTGTGTTGTTCATACTGCCCTTGAATATTGTCTGTCTAACCTGCCCTTGATTTAAGGCTTTTCCACGTACAAGTTGACAGGAGATCTTCTTTCATTTTTGAAGTAGAGGCCTGCCTACTCATATTTTATTTGGTCAATGCAGGACTTGTGAAGTTTGTTACCCATATAAGAAAAGAGGAGACCATGCATCCTCTTTAAAAATGGAGGGAAGGCTTCTTATGATCTTATATGTGAGAGTATTCACATCAAAATATATAGAGGAGGTTGTGGTCCGCATTATAAATGATGATGGATTCTTAAGTTCTGTCTATTTTAGTAGGCCCGAATGAGTTCACCATCATACTCTTTAAGATAACACCATTAAGTTAATTCTTTTTTGTAATCTCGAACCAAATTACCATACCATCTATAATTTTTTGTAGCAAAATTTCAGTTGGTTATTACAGTTTTGAAGTTTCAAAATCAAACCAGGCCATAAGGGTAGGCTATAGTTCATAAATCAAAACCATATCAAATAACCAAAATGAGTCTTTTCAGTTAAGCATTTGGTTCTAACCAAATGATCCACATCCTTACAAAGATGTTGTGCTGAAGTTGTGGGTTGAGGAATAAAATTATAGAGCAAAAGGGAAAGATCCGAGGTTGAAATGCAACAGTAAGAAATCAAGTTTACAGATGGTACTGAAACACAAAGATGTGGAATTGACATCCTGTAGAGAGAAGAAAATAAGATTGGACGTCCTTACCTTCGACATGCATTTAAGAAGGTATCATTATGGTTTACTAACATATATTAGATCTTCTGAACTCGGCTCTTGGAAAGCACCTATAATAAAGACTGCCTTGCTCCTTTCTTGTTAGTTTCTTTCTCTGGGTTCTTATTAATATGTTTAAAGTGACTCTGGTTCGCAGTCTGGCATTTTTTGCAAACTTGCTGATGCCTTAATTAAGTCCAAGATCTATAGCGACTATGTCCAGGTATGCATCTGTCTCTTTGTTTTCTTTAACTTTCGCAGAATCAATTAAGAGAATTTTTTTTTCCCTGTTTTCAAATATCATTCTCATTCAAATATCCCTGAAAATGCTTGACAAGTTATATTGACATGTGGAATTGCAGGCTCACCTGGCTCCCAGTGGCTATCTTAAATTTCCTAATGTGAGTACCATGCCCTATTATACAGGTTCTTTTGACTGCAGGATCTCTCTGTAATCAATTTCTTCAAGAAACCTGTATGATTGTGTAATACCACAAAAATCTGTAGCCTGCTTTGGTCAATTCATTATTGGTTTATGGATTTTCTTTTCTTTTCTTGGAGTGTGTTGTCATCAAATTACTCTTATAAAAGGATGGCCATTATAGATAGGTTTTGTTGTGTGTTTTATACTAACTGAGCAATGATAGCTCTACATCTTAATACGAGAATTATTTCTTAATTGCCAGGATATTCAACACTACATGGAGAAATGTAGGTTTCTTCCAAAGCTTAACAATGAAATTCCTGAGGAAAGGAACACAACTTACAAGGAAAGATTCAGTAGCTTGCAGAATTTGGTGCTTGTTATGGTGAGAAGAATTTCTTTTTTTTCTTATCAAAACATCACCTGGTCCTCTTGGCAATTTTATTTGTTATTTTGACAGTCGGTGCAATTCTAATTGTTGCACTTTTTCTCTTTTGCTATATTTTGTTTGAATTTCAACAGTTTGAAAATGACAATGTTTTGATACCTAAGGAAACCTCTTGGTTTGGATATTATCCAGATGGGGCTTTCAAGCCAATTGTCCCAGCACATCAGGTACAATGTTTGTTTTGAAATAAATTTTCAAATCCAAATCTGTTTTCTGGCAGATTTCTGCATGTTAAATTTGTTAACTGAGTATGCATGGCCATGCTAATCTTGCTGTGTTTGATTGGATTTTTTTTTTTTACAAGGAAATAGCACAAATTGCCTGGATCTATTTTTAATTTTTTTCCCCTTGTGAATTATAAGTTGCTCTGTTAAGAAAAATATATCCGAGCAGCAGCTTAGCCATCTTAACCTCTATTTTGATCTTCTCGCAGACAGCGCTTTACACTGAAGACTGGATTGGTCTCAAGGCCTTAGACGAGGCTGGAAGAGTTCATTTCGTTAATGTGTCAGGAGGTCATCTTGGAATCTCTGAGAGTGATATGAAAAAGCATGTTGTGCCTTTCTTGGTGGATGAAGCTTCAGTAGAAAAGTACAGTAATGATAGGGCGCATGGGCTTCCACGGACAAGCACACAAAACTACCATAGAAAACAAGTTGCGGGCAGCTTTATTGACGAAACATCAAATGAAAGGATACTCGATGGATCATCATCTTATCAGTGGCCATCTTCAGTACAAAACTTTTTCAGGGAACTAGTAGGTCTTGCTGAGGAGAATGATTCAGATTGATCTATGAATTGGATGGAATGTGAAAACCTACAGTAATTTGTGCATGACAGTTGATGGAATTCATCAACACGGCCAAGTAAAAAATAGTCTACTCTGCTTTAGCTTTGCTATACCGAAGCAATTATGATCAAATCCCGTGGATCCCCGCCCCTCCGTGAAGCTCCGGGATTTGGTATGTAATGTTATGATGAAAACAAGAATTACGACTTTACACAGCAACTTTTGGTATAATTGGCATCTTAAGATTCACTATTTTGTACTACTGCATCTGCTAGTCATAAGGGCATGAAATCCAGGTTGTCTGTGAAACACATTTGTCCATGAGTGCAATAATAACATTTGCGAGTTAAAATTGTTCTAACACGTCATTCAAACTCGAAAAACATGTCCAATTAGTCATTTACTTCCATGTTTTCCCAATCTGCTCAGTAGCCAATTGAAGCCTGCTATAATCCTGTTCCATCCCTAATCTACTCGTGTAATCTTGTGCCATTCCCAATGCACTCATGTTGGTTTCGGCCATCTCAGCAATTTCGAGGCTCTACAGTGGTATGATCACAACTTTTAAATGTAAACTCCATCGTTGTCCCGCGCTGCCTAACACAATCCCCTCTCAACAGAATTTGTTAAACCTGCGAGAGCCTTTATACAAAGAATCTTAGAAACACTCTTGATTCCCATCCCAACAGGAACGAATTTCTTAAAAACTATTTGGTATAGAATTCTACAAGGATTCCATCCTGGCCCAAATTCATGTGTCTTTAATTAGAGACGAGTGTCTCGATGGCTCGCCATTTGCTAGTCCAGGCTGTTATGGTCCCCCAATTGATGCTTTCCTTGGCTAGGAGGCTGACTCGGTGAGCCAGTTCACAACTTGCTGGTCCAGGTTTAACATAAAAAACAGGGTGCAAATTGCACCACAGCGTGAGAGCATTTTCTTCCACGAACTGCACCATCATTAAATTGAGCATTTTGCTCATGTTTCTTACATTTGACTTGAGACTAAGAGCAGCTCGATTTATAAGGGGTGAGAAAAGAACCGAAGTTCTTTCCTGCCTAATTGAACATTATTTCACTTTATATACGGGGAAATTTAAAAAAGAAAAAGAACTTGTCAAACTTGTATGCAATTTCAGCAGCTATTCAATACACATGAATGTCAACACTGATAGCTCCCAGGTGATCTGCCATGATTGAGCAGCTGTTCTTCCTGTTTAATTGCTCCCCAACAATCTTCTGGTGAGCCTGGCAGCGGAGCCAGAGGCAGGATATTCTTTCCAGAGCTGCCTGACTGGCAACTCGAACACGGCAGACCACACTTAGATCAGCCCATATCTCACTTCCCACAGGCCCAGATTCAAGATTTGGTTTGTATCCATCAAGATCTGCTTCTGTAACAACAACTACAGAGCCATCATCAAAAGGCACCAGATCCTGCAAAAGTGCTTGCTTTGGAGTTCCCAAAACTACATCAGTCATTTTGATGTTGTGATCACTAGTGTTCACCTTTAGATGATAATATTCCTGAACAGCCTGCATTTGCAACCAACAGCTAGTAACTAATCAAGGACATGCAAGTACCTTGTTAGAAAATGTCTAGGAAATTCCATAGAGTATTTCAAGGCTTTGGGATAAAAAAAAATAGCTAGGCAAAAATAGCATCAATTTTTCCTCTTAGTTTCCTTGGTTATGGTAAATTAGGAGGACTAAAAAATACATTTCATAAAAGAGTGCATGCCAGACAGTTCTAACAGTCAAAATCTTTTGTACTCAGTTTCACGAAGTTTAGTAAAATCCAGGGGGGGGGGGCTACAATTTACATAAGAAATTCACAACTTCTTAAACTAAATCACATGGAAAATGAGGCCCAGCCTAAGCATACCTTCCATTGAGCAGATGCTAGAAGCACTCTTGGTCGGATTGACCGCAAATATTTATATGCAGCCTCAGGTGTCATCTGCTTGTGGTGCACCTGCATATTAAAACAAAACTTTAGAGCAGGTGCAAGGAAATAAAACACCTATAAGAAGTTGAATTTCAAATTGGATTAATGACCAGGTAGCATATAACAATGGTTGTGCTGCGTCCCCGGCCAGCTTTGCAATGAACGTAAGTAGTTTGTCCAAATGATACATTTTCTTCAAAGGAAAAACAAACATAAGCAGCATCAGAATCACAGGAATAATAATTTCACCTGCATGTAAGATATTTTGGTGTTTCACAGAACACAATTAAATCTCACCATGAATGAATGCTACAGCTTTGCTTATATCATTCAAGGACGGAGCAAAGCAGTAGTCTCTTGTAGGAAGCACCAGATGGTCAATGCCATAAGCCTGCCAACATTTTTCATAAGTAAATTCCAAAGGTAGGCACTTCAAAAAATGGAATTTAATATAAATAAATGTCAAACAATGATCGTATTGACAAGATATAGAAACAGAACAATTAAACTAAATGCAACCACTGAGCAGACAATGCAGCCAAAACTATGAAGTGGAAAACTGAATCCAGAGATCATTTCGATTCCATTAGTAATGAGGATTCGGAATATCACACATTGATCAATCAAAGAGATATTCAACAACTAAAAGAAAGATCGATTCTTTGGGATCCTTCCTTTCTTCAAACGGAATGAACAGAGATAGAATCATCCAAAAGCAGACAACTGTTTGATGTACATGTGCAGACTATCCATGTAACATGAATCAGCTGTCTGCTGATCTTACCAGCTCATAAAAATAGGAACTATTCACACACACACACTCCTACCTGAAAGGGTGAGGGGAGAGAGTGAAAGCACTTACATGGTATAAAGAAGTTGGTACCAAAGTCTCATACGGTTCGTTCAGTGTTATCACTCCACCAACACCAAGCCCCTTCAGGCATGGAACATCAGAAGGGAATGGAACAGCACCTAACAATATAAACTGCAAATAAATATATTAGAAAACAAAAGAAATTGGGAAGGCCACTTGATATGAAATTCATTACATAAAGGCCCAATACTGCAAAAGTCTTCAGACAGCTCCAAGAATCTTAAGCTCAGAGAATATGAGCTAACACACCATGTACTACTGACATGTAATATGTGCAGACACATCGTGCAAAAACAATAGGAGATAGAAAAAAATAGAATACTACATTCACAGGTGGTCTATGAGCAAAAGCTGCAAACTTTGCTCGCCGAGGAAGAATATCAAAAGAAAATGCTCTTAATAAACCTTAATGCAAGTTCACATTTTACAAGCATGCAGAACTAATGATAAAAGTTCCAGATTGGAGTGGCTCCTCACTCCCATCAACAGGTCAGTGCCCTAGGAAGTTTACAAGCACAGCAGAAACAAGTGGGCTAGGAAATTTAAACGTTAAAAGAAAGCAGTAATAAAGTGAGCAAAAGAAAAGGGAATGAAAAACTCCCCAAAATATCGTTACTTGCTTAAAGACAATTGCTTCCTTCAAAAAAGTTATTCATGTTAGAAGCACAATCTCCTATCCTAAACTCGTTCTTCCTTCACTTAATCTACACAGACATCAAAACTCAACCAAAAACAGAAACTACCACACAAACAGAACCAAAAAAAAGCTGATTGACATCAAAACACGTGGCAACTATGTCAAATCCACCCACCCACCTACAATGGTCTATAACATAAAATAAAAACACCAAGAACAAATCAAATTTCAAACTTCGAACACCCCAAAACCATTCTCCACACATAAAGGCAAAAAACCCACATACAAGTCATCCACACATGCCATATTAGACCAAGAAAGAAAACAAATAACTTCAAAAACAGCTTAAAAAATCATCTATACAAGCATGAAACAGTAAAATTATACCTCATGGACTCTATCCCACCAGCGAAACTCAGCCTGGACCTTGTTCCTAACAACATTATAAAGCAAAGTCGGGTAAAACAAAGCCCGAGCTCCGACTCCAATAAAAACCCGCTTCGCATCCCACACAATAACACCTTCACTCTCCTCCTTAGCACTTCCTAAACACAATTCCTTCCCCCCCTCGCCTCTTTCCAACTCACCTCCACTCAATTCCTCAATTATCATTATATCCCCAAATTCGGACACGAGATGAATCGCGATCAAAATCACAGCCAAATCCCAATCGAACCCTAATTAAAATTATATCTGTATACCTGTGCGAACCGATGGGTATTTACACAATAGTTGACCAAAATGAAATCCTCACATCAGTTAAAATGAAAAAAAAA
Organism: Populus ilicifolia; assembly: GCA_015708895.1. Taxonomy (NCBI): domain Eukaryota; kingdom Viridiplantae; phylum Streptophyta; class Magnoliopsida; order Malpighiales; family Salicaceae; genus Populus; species Populus ilicifolia. Next base: position 998,833 of record SRLM01000223.1, read on the forward strand.
AAAACACCCTAAGCTAATGGCTTTTACAGCGATTAAAGATATAGAGATTGATTATAATAGAATCGATTGGTTTCGAAATGATTGAAATGGGGTTTCTAGGTGAAATCACCATCGTTAGAGAAATGAAAACGAAAAAAAGGGGTTCAACAGGACGGTAAAATCCAGGTGGTGAGATCTGATGAAAAATATGATCGATTTGATTTTGTGGAGAAAAAAATGGAACTCCTAGCCTTAACCCAAGATTGCCTGGATTCTACTCTTTCGCCCTTTTTTCTCAACAAACATACTTTGGAAGAGAGAGTGTGAGAGAGTGGTGGTCAAGGCCAACGAGATTTCGAGAGATTGGGATTGTGGAGGAAGCTTAGGTTGACGAGCGGGTGATAAACACGGGTGACACGTGTTGAGGGTGGATGTGGCCTCTGGGTAAAAGTTGGGTAGGTGTACTGTAATCATAAATTATTACGATTACAGTGCGGTGTCTTATAAATATATGACATGCCCATTTTGATAATTGTTCAGAAACAATCTTCTTATTATTATTATTAAAATGGTGCTGTTTTAAAAATTTTAGAAAAAAACTTCAAATAATGTAGCCTCACGGATTTTAGAAAAAAGTCAAATAAGTCAATTTACTCATCGAAATCATGTGGTTAATGAAATTGTAAGCTTACTTCTGATTAAAAAAAATCAGCTCATGTATTCCTTTTAAATTTTTAAAATAGAAGTGTCATTTTCGAGACTCTTTTTAACCATTTTAATGGTGTTTTTAAAACTTTAAAAAATTATAAAATAAGTTCTGCAAATAATTTTGCGGCATCTTTGGAAATATTATAAAGGATATATTTTAAAGTATTTTTATTTAAAAAATGAATTAAATTAATAATTTTTTAATTTATTTTTTACATCGACAATCTAAAAATATCAAAAAATTAATTTTAAAAAAATAAAAATTGAAATTTTAGACAAGACTAGCCACGTGTTTGCCAAAACAATGATTTTTTTATTATTTTAATGTGTTGATTTTAAAAATATATTTTAAAAAATAAAAAATATATTTTAATATATTTTTAAGTTAAAAAAATCAAAAATAATTATTATTATAATACCAAAAACTATTTTAATATAAAAAATTATTTAACTAATCAAAAAAATTTATAGCTGAACAAAATTAAAAAAATTACTATAATATCAAACGATATTTGAAGACCAAGATTTTCAGTGAAAAAAGGATACTTATTTTTATTTTTTTAATTAGTATGTGTTGGAGTAGTGTTTATTTTAATTAATTATATGAATTATAAAATTAACAATTACATAAATTTCTAGTAATTATAAAATTTATAAAAAATAAATTTAAAATCTAATTAATTAAAGCAACGTCTTATAAATTAAAAAAGTCCACATACTTTCTACATGCATGATCATCCTATCTAATTCAAATATCACGCTTTATTCCTACACACCCTTCCCAGTATAGATGGCACTATACCTCTAGCCGCTGTTCCTTCGATCGTGATGTCTTCTTTAAAAAAGTATAAATGAAATGTAGAGGTTTTGCTTATGTGTTTTTTAACATAAAAAATCAACATTGAATTAAAAATTTGATAAATATTAGGTAATGTCTCTTTAAAATAATGAGACGATGACAATATTATTTTTTTAATATTAAAATCATTACATATTAAATCAATTTAAATAAACTTTACCTAACTTATAAAACCTATAACAAGAGTTATAAAAAAGTGATAATTATAATAAAAATAAAAGGATATAAATTAAAAGGCTTAATTTATAATAAATAAAAAGATAAAAATAAAAAAATAATCTAAAAAATAGATAAATAAGCAATTTAAATCAATTTGTATAAACTCGCTAAACTTTTAAAACAAGTCATGAAAATAAAATCATACCATAAAGAGAAAAATAAAAAATAAAAATACAAAGCTTAGCTATAAAGCAACTTACTGTTAAAAAATTAAATTTTATAAAAAAATAATATAAGACAATTTAAATTAAAGATATGAGATAATAAAAATAATTTAACAAAAAAAATAATAAAATCCAATTCATAACCAAACAAACTTATAAATTAAGTTGTGAAAACAAATATAAAACAACTAAAAAAAATTATAAAACTCAAATATCAACAAATTAAAAAATCCTTATCTCTTTTTTTTTAATTTCCTCTCTCCTCTTAATTTATTATAAATTATATTAGTAAACATTTACTTACTACTCATGATTTACAATATTATATGCAACTTTTCAAACTACATTATTTTTTAAGTATGTTTTATACTATATTATTTTTTTAATTTTTTTATAACCATGTTAGAGTCAAAATAAAATAAAATAAAAACCTCCTCCCAAACGTAGGACACTGCTACTCAGGACATTGTTTACTTCACCTTTCTTGCTGCCTAAAAATAAGTTAAATGCATCTGTCGTTTACGTCATTCAGTTACAGAAACTAAATTGTTGAATTTGTTGTTTCAAATTCTCGAGCAAATTACCAATATTTTATTAGGTTCAAGTTGATTGTGACAAGGACGAACGTCACTGAAAGACAAACGGATAGCAGCATCCTTTGCCATCTTGCATGGTTGTCAAACCTTGACGGCCTGGCAGGTCTTCCCGGTATCCGGACGTCTCAACATCTGAAACAATCAAGGTTAAAAAAAATAGAAAAAAAAATAACTTACTTGGTCAAAAACTTACTGAACAGGTAAAAACTCAATCCTCAATCTTTTAATTTTTTTTTAGAGAATAAGTTGTTTTGATCAAAATAATATTATTTTAATCTTATAAAAAAAATATACGATCAACCCCAACTACACCGTTTTGCTTCCAGTGGAGGTTAAAACTCCAAACGCGGTACAGAAATTCGGTGACCAGCACTGTTATAACTCATAACTCCTCTCTGCACCCTTGTAAGCATTTGCTTAATTATATATTTTTGTTGCTGGGAAAATTGCTTTGGCAGAATCCATCAGAGAAGAGCACCACAAGTTCATCAGATCTTTCTTATTATCATTCAAACTCAATGATGAACAAGATCTGACATGAACCAATTAAACAAAAGCTGACAGAAGATTAAGAACATAATTGAGGCGCTTATCACATCAGCGCTCAAATATAAAATGAAAATCCATCCAAGTCATGGCAAGATGTAGGATGACTGCCGAGAGCAAAATGGCAAAGGATACTGCTATTGTTCTATCTTTCACTGTCATTCTTATTTGTCGTAATCAACTCGAACATAATAAACGTCTGTGATCTGCACAAGAATTGAAACAGCAAATTCAAAGCATCAGTTGGGAAAAACTGATGAACAACTGTAACATGCCATTCAATCCAAACACCTTCGTAAAACATAGACAACAAACTACATCCACGCAGAGCTCGCACCGTTAACAGCAATGGAAAGGATTGCATGTTCATGTGAACGAAAGAAGCTTGAATAAAATAAAATCTGGCACGATGCAATCATACAGGAACCGTATAGTTAGCATCCAAAAAGGCAAGAAGTAGGCGGTCAGGTTTCCCTACATCTTCTATCATGAGGCATCAAAAGATTCCATTAGTGCAAAACCAAAAAGCCAAGGGGGGCTGGGCATCGAGGTGACCATGAGGAATTTCACAAGGATCCATCAGTTAAAAACTAACGAAGTGGTCCCGAACTCAGGATTGAGTGTTTTTTTTTCTAAACTTACATGTATGGAGGTCTCACACGCCAAGAAAAATTAATCCCTTTAACTTTAGTTTTATTATTATTATTTGAATAAAAAAATATTTTTTACCCAAAAAAAACTGTTATCTTTCGCCCATCTTAAATAAAAATAAATTCAATTAATGAAATGATCATAATAATAAAATTAAGATTATGTAGAATTTCAAGGACTAAATAAAACTCCAAAGAAGAATAAAAAAAGGGAAATAAACTGATACAATAATCAAGTAGAAGAAATAAAATAGAAAAGAATGAAAAGCTGGAAATACACCAAATTTCTTATTATAACACCTCTGATATCATAAAAAAAATATATATATATATATATATCAATTGGACAAATATATAAATACCGAGAAAAACCATCAGTACAGGTTATGGCGAGTCACGCTCCACCTAAAATCTATGATTTGTTCACCTACTGAAATGCATTACACGAGCCAACCACCCAAATTTATTTATTTTTTTTGTAAATGGTGATGTAATGCACAAGTCATAAAAAAGAAAATTGATAGGCGTCAGGATAAAAGAATAAAAAAAAAATGGATGAGAGGCGCTTGTGATATCTGCGTCCTGGGAAAAATTTTTCCAGAGCGCTCTCAGTTCTCAAATGGATATTCAGATGCACTGAAGTCCGTCTCATGAAAATTGCCCCTACAGTTGTTTCATGGATCGCACACATTTAACAGATAAATATCATGAAGGAAAAAAGAAATCAAAAATCTGACAAAGCAGAAAGTCAAGTGGACAATGATATTTCAGAGTTAAAAGCTTACAATTCTTGTAGCTACACATGAAGACATCTTCCTCAATTGTACAAATATCAGCATGGCATACAATAGGAGTCTTCCTTTCCATCATCCTATGTCCATCTGAAACTCTGTTCTTCAAATTAAATATGGCCTCTTATTAGATTGAAGAACTTTGAGCTTTCTGCATAATTACTTAATCTACCAACATTCTTCTATCCTTTTGTTTTATCACTTTTTATGATAAAATTGAGCGCAAACATTCATGGGAGCTCCCCCTACTCTACAGCAGCCTCAATGTCTTCATCCTAGCAACTGGCAGAGAAATGGCCAAGGCAACCGCATTCTTTGAGCAGGTCTCCAGTGTAGGGCTATTTTACCATTAAATCATAATCTAGGAAAGCAGAATTTAAAATGAAAAAAAAACCTTAATGCCTATTAAATAAACATCTATTTTATCTTATGTACTTCAGAAGGTGATGATTAGAATGTCCTTGTTTTGCTCATGTCTCTAGATTTCACAGGGAGGGAGATGGACTTACAGATCATATAAATGAAAATCCGAATACTGCTATCATGATTCATGCCGATGTTAGAATCAGTTATCATTCTATTTTGTGATGGCACTTTATAAACTGATGTAAGCCGGTAGGTATAAAATGCACTAAACAAGGAACTTAGAGGTTGCTAGAAATCCCGTGGGAAAAAAGAAAAAAGAAAACCTGAAATGGGGATTATCATGCAATTCCAATGGTTTGATTCATTAAGGTATCAGTAAATTTAGTTGATGAACTTGCAAAATTTGGTCATTGTCGGCATAAAGGTGATTCTCAAGTAGTTACTGCTAGCTTTAGGGATATATGTTCCAAATAAGTTCTCAGAAATTTTATCAGTCATTCTTAGATTAAGGAGAGACCACGTATGATTACCGAAGACATTCAAGAGTGACCAAATTTCTTTAGATGTTTTATTACTAATCCACATTGTAGCATGTTCAGGAATAACAGGCACTCGGTGAAAAAGCAATGGTCTACCTAGTTCTAGGGGAATAACTAATGCATTGCAGCCTCGAATGCAAATAAATGGACATGTCATTAACTTACATAAAAGAAACGGGGGCCTTGGAGGGTGATTGAATAATTTTTCAACCTCTGATACAAAGGCATACCTGCTGGAATTATTCTGCAAACAACAGCCTGTGGCTGCCTCACAGTACTCCATCTTCAGAACCTGGTTTGCTTTGCACTTCAGTTCCTGATAACAGCCGTTGATGATAGCTTGCATTAACTTCTAAGATTCCACAATTACCAGGAGCAATACAAGATGTGTGATCTATGTTTCCTTTTAATGAACTCTTTTTTCATGCATGATCCCTCTGAACTAGAGCCTTACTGTGTATTGATAATCCTGCTCTAAAATAAGAAACAACAGCCTAACATTAATAAATTGTCTTTAGTTCAGCATCACTTTTCCATGCTAACTAATTCAGCTACAAGCTCCTTCCCTCCAAAATTCTCCAGTTGTTCAACTATTTTTTCAGCATAAGGAGCTCTGAGAGGAATTCTTTTTTCAAGCATCGATCTTGCAAGCCTTGCAGCTTCTGCTGAATGGCCTTGTTGACAAAGCCCAGCTAAAAGAATAGAATATATATCGATGTCAATGGAAGACAAGCATCCTGTTTTCTCAACTTCTTCATATAAACAAAACCCATCAAGCACTCGTTTCTCCAAACAAATCTCCCTAATCATCATACTGCATGCCAAACTATCAGGCTTCATCCCACTAGATAAAGCCCTCCTAAAGGTCTTCTCTGCTTCCTCCACTTTCTTAATCTTTATCAAACACACCACAAGAGAACTATAGCAGTCACCAATCGAAACACTACCTCTCGCAACAATTCTCTCGATAAAATTATACACATCATGTAGCTGGCCATTCATACAAATACCATTTATCCAAGCACTAGCAGTGACACGATTTGGAGCACACCCACGAACCTCCATTAATTCCAAAACTGACAGTGCGTCCTTTGTTCTACCTTGCTCACAAAAACTCTGAATCACAGAGGTGTACGTGATAACATTTGGACGACAGCCCCCACCTTGCTTCTCCATCTCTGCCAACAACTCAAATGCCCTCTCAACAATCCCAAACCTAGAAATCCCATCAAGAAGTGCCGAATATACCACTACATTAGGATAACAGCCATGCACACTCATTACTGGGAACAACGCACAAGCCTCCTCCAATCTACCCACATCACAAAACCCTTTAATCATCGAGACATATGTTATCATATCGGGATAAAGATCAATCAAACCCATCTCTCCCATCAATTTTTTAGCCATATCCACATCACCCTTCTCACAAAGCGACCTAATAACAAGATTATATGCAGCTGTATCTGGACGTATATTAAATTCAGGCATTTTCTTTAACACCATTAAAGCCTCATCAGCGAGCCCACCCGCTTTGCACAGCCTCAAAACAACCTTAAAAGTGTCAACACAAACCACACACTTCTCCAGCATATAAGTCTCAATTAAATCCAAAATAACTTGCGGGTTTTGCTTAATCTTAAACAAGCTACATGCTTTATTATAGATATATAAATTATGCCTGTAATTTGGTTGATCACCAGCCCAGATAAAAAACCTAAGACCCAATTGAAGGTTATTAAGGGACCATCTGTGTATGATGTCGTTGACATATTTGGTATCAAGTTTAATAGGTGCGAGTGAATTGAGGGTTTTCTCTACGTTGTTAGGACTGTTTTGTAGATGGGCATCAAGTTTCTCTCCCAGGGAAGTGGCAGCGTAGTGTAAAGTTAAGATTTTGGGGGTTTTGGGCTTGATTGAGAAGGAGAAATGGCGAGTTAATGAAAAAAGTGACATTGGTTTATAGCGATGGTTTTAAATGATAAAAAAAAAAATGACTGCCAGAGATTTAACAGCTAGAAAAGAATGGAAGAAATGTGGGTACCTGGGAGTTAGGGTTTAGTGAGGGAGAAGAGAGAGATGAGTCCAACTCCGAGTCACGAACCCACGAACTGGAAAGTGTCCGATCGAGAGGCTGTATATCTTAGAACCTATGGCTAGCAATTCTATCCTTCCGTCCACTTTTCATTCAAATGCTTTAATAAAATTTATTGAACAGGAAGCTCTAGGATTTAAAGATTAATTAAATTTATTGTTTGAAAAGGAAAATTGGTGTTAGAAAAAAGAATATATACATATACACACATGTAATGAAACTGTTTTTTTTTTATAATTTGTTTACTTGAAGTTAATTATTTTAGTGTTATTGTATGAGTATTAATATGACAAATAAATTTAAAAAAATAAAAAATATATTATGAATATATTATGAAAATACTTTAAAAAACCATTTTTATTATATTTCTAAATATTTTATTTTTTTAATTGACAGAAATTATAATAAATCCTCATTGTTTTAGAAATTGTAATTCAATAAAACTTGACACGACAAAAAGATTGATGTTTTCTTCTAAGTGTAGAAGTGTCAAAGTAATAAATAACCCGGCAAGACCGGGGTCGAACCACAAGGAGGTTAATTGTACAAATTATAAACAACAATTATAAACAACAACAACAACAACAACAACAATAATAATAATACTAGTAGTAGTAGTAGTAGTAATAATAATAATAATAATAATAAAGAAAAAAAAGGAGAAGAAAAAGAAAAAGATGAGAACTTTGAGATGGAATATTAATGTGAAGATTAAACAATGATAATAACAAATATCAAGGTTAGAGATTCTACTAATGGTATGTCAAATAAGTATAATATAAACTTTTATTATTCAATTGGAAATCATATATAAAGGAGGTTTCAATCAGATTATAAATTGTTAACATGATTACATTAGTCATCTTATTCGATTAATGCTAATACTTGTAAATCTCGCCAAGCATTCATGATTATAACTTATGTTAACAACAAATCAAGTTCTTTTCATAACTCAAGTGTCGATTATACCATACAGTATGAGCTATGAAAGTGCCAAGCATTTGTTGTACCAAGTGTTATACAACATAAATCAAGATTAGTCATTTAACAAGCAAAGTATTAAAAAGTGAACAAGATAACAAATATAAAACATGTTAGTATCAAACATTGAACTCCATATTAAATTTACATTATACTTATTCTTACACCATTAGTGTAACCTTTTCACCTTGATATAATTAACTTAGCTAGACATAATAAAAGAAAGAAAAATAGATAAACAAAATAAGAACATAAATAAGATAAGAGTTAACAAAGCAAAGGAAAGGAAATGAAAGGCATAAACTTGATATTAATGAAAACAAAGCATAAACACTATAAAGAATACAAAGAGAGAAAAGAAGAGCATGATCTTGATCTGGAAACCAAGATGCCTAAATGCATGGCAAATGCCTCCTTTTATAGGCCAAAATTGGGAACTATTGATTTGATGACTAATTGATGAGTAGATAGTCAACCCTTGACTTGGTGACAATCCTTATCTTCTCTTGTCTACCCAAAACGTCATTGATGACATCAAAATTAGAGCCACTTGAAAACATGAAAATTCTAGGAAATTGTCTCAGTTTTCTTGTGTAAAAAATTCAGCTCATTTAAACTCCAGATATGGCTAAAATACTGAACAGTGCTCGAGCTAGAGGACAAATTCAGGCTTTTTTGTTGTTACAACAATTTGGACTTGAAAATAGCCTTTTTAGATCTTAGGCTTCATATGATAGTTGTAGGCCCATGTCTTACCTTTCCATCCATATAAAGTAGATCTAAATCNNGACATCTCTTTTCTAAGTTTGATCATCTCTTTGCCTTTGCAATTGAAGTTCTTAAAGTCATCAATCAATCCTTTCATTTATGTGATAGGCCTGCATTTAAAATGGATATTTACCATAAATTAAAGGTATCTTATATTATTAGATAGATTATTATAAAACGTACTTTAGTTAAGGAGTTATTGATATTTCAAATGCAAAATGATGATATAAAACCATGATAAAAATGCACTTTTGAGTACTAATCACACCCCTCAACTAGCTTATTACTAGTCCCTAGTAATCAAAGCATTAAAATAGAAAAATAATTTGCAAATTCCACAAAGTAAGGTATTCATCATTTAACTTCCCTAACATAACCAAACATTGAAAAGTGTTTTCTAGTTCATTTTTTATAATACTGTCAAACATCAAAAAATACTTTACTTTTAAGGAATTCACTTTCTTCGGAATTCACTTTCCAAAAGGAAACAACTTTCCTGCAAACAAACAGGGCATAAAATAGAGTATTTTTTCAGTGTTCACGAAATGGACATTGAATTACCCAAAACACCTTCGACGTTTGGCATTTAGATGTGTAAAACGACGTTGTTTTAGTTAATGTTTTATTTTGGTCCTTCAACTCCTACATTATCACGTTCAATCCTTTTAATAAGCCCATGTAATATTAATAAATTGCTTGTGGATTGTGTCGATTTAACCAAAAACATTAATAGCAAGGAGACCATGAAAATTAGATGGCACCTCCAATATAGAAATATGGAAAATGGGTTGCCCGATTTGTTGTTTAAAAGAGAATTAACATGTATTTTTAAGTTAGAAATATATTTATGAAAGTTTTTTTTTTATGACTTTAATATATTTTATAAAAAAAAATAAACACACAAATTTTATAAACGGTCATTAAAAAGTAATTGAAGAAGACCTGGCAATCGCAAATTTTTGCAAATGACACGCCCTCAATCTATTTTTTCTCACTTGCCTTTTTATTTTTTATTTTCATCATAGACATCCTTCATTTTCTTTCAAATTACAAGAAAAACTATCATCATAACATTTTTTTAATATACACGCATAAATATAATTAAGTTAAGATTTTATTTTGAAACTAGAATTTTTAATGCATGCTTTGCATTTGTATTAATAATTAACGTTTTTTAAGAATGTTAAACTTGATTCTAAGAAAAAAGGTCAAAAAAATCAATAAAGTACTATGTAGCACTAAAAATTAAATAAAACCATCTATCTATATATAACACAAATACGACATGATTATAATATCATTATAAGTTTTATAAATATTTTTGTGTTAAAGAGTCATTTTTAATATATGTGAGATAAATATTAAATATTAAATATATAGAGGCATCAGCGGAAATCTTATTCGTTCAATTTTTTATAAGAATATAATGATCGATGGTATAAATACATAATAATTAATTTCTAGTGTTACAGTCGCCCTATAGATTTTTGTATAACAATAACTGAACGTCTTTTTGCACAGCTATATTAATATTTTTACCAGATGATACGCAATAAGCAGCACCATCACAAATCTACCAGCCCACATCAAAATGCATATTATAATACAATTGTAATGGTGAAAGGTCTTCGTGAAATCGTTTTTGCTAGCTTGTATATATCTCCACTGACAAAATCTTCAATAAGTTATGGTTTTGTATAATGCCAGAATAGAGAAGAAGGAAGATGGCCACCATGGCTACTGAAAAAACGAAGTCCGATGCAATTAAAAAAACAGAATCCAGGGAATTCATGAAACTTTATTTAGGTCAATTTTGAAACCCCAATAGACAGAGATATTCTTTCTTTCTTTTTTAGAGTTTTTTAATGCTTTATTGAGATCAAACAATAATAATGAGACGGCATTTCTGTGTACTAGGGTGGTTTTATAAAATAAATATATTTAATAGTATTATAATTGAAAATCAATATTAAATAAATAATAAAAATTAAAAGTACGATGATGCTAATATTTTATGATGAAAAACAAATATGTTGATAATCAAACACTTAGAGACTAAATAAAATGATTTATAGCAATTACGATGATGCTAAATTCTCTATCAATTTTATATTAAAAAAATAATAAAAATAATTTTAGAAGGAAAAAAAATCCATGAGAAAAAACATTGTAGCAATTGATAATGTTTTATGGAAAAAATTACAATACTTTCTCCAACAAAATTGAAAAAGAGAATTTAAAAAAATCATAAAAAAAAACCATTTAGAGAAATATGTAACAATTTCTAGTGTTTTGTAAGAAAAGTTATAATGTTTTTTCTATATGATTTAATTTTATTGTAATTATAATTCTTAACTAACTCAATATTCAAAAAAAATCGACAAAGATAATTTTGGAAAAAATCATAAAAAATTACATGAAAAAATACTAAAATAATTCATAGTTTTTTTAAAAAAAAATACAAAACTAAATTCAATATTAAAAAAATAAAATTGACAAGGATATTTTAGAAAGAAACAACAAAAAAATTAGGAAAAAACTATATTGAAAACATTATAGTAATTCATAATGTTTTATGATGAAAGCTACAGTACTTCCCCGTATAATTTAACCTTATTTGTAATTTTTTATAATTGTAATTCTTAGCTAACTTAATATTTAAAAAATAAAATTAACAAAAATAATTTAAAAAAAAATTACATAATTTAAAAAAAATTATAAAAAAAATCATGTTGAGAAACACTCTAGTAACTACAGTGTTTTGTGAGAAAAGCTGCAATACTTTCCTTATATGATTAAAATTCATTACAAAATTAAATTCTAACCAATTTTATGTTAAAAAATAAAATAAATAAAGATAATTTTAAAAATATTAAAAAAAACTGTAAAAAAACTATGTAAAAAAAAATATTGTAGCAATTTACAATAATTTGAAATGAAAGTTGCAGTTTTTTATCATATATCGTAAGTGTAATTTTTAACCAGTTCATTATTAAAAAATAAAATTAAAAAAAATAATTTAAAAAAAAATCATCGAAAAAAAATAGAGAAACACCATAGCAATCAACAGTATTTTAAAAAATCATCGAANATAATTTAAAAAAAAAATCATCGAAAAAAAATAGAGAAACACCATAGCAATCAACAGTATTTTAAAAAATCATCGAAAAAATTAAATTCTCAATTAATTCAATACTAAAAAAATAAAATCAAAAAATAAAATTTAAAAAAAATAGAAAAATCATGTGAAAAAAAAACCATAGTAATCTATAATATTTTAAAGAAAAAAATTAAAAAGTGAAACTTTTAACCAACTTAATATTAAAAAAAATAAAATGAATAAAGATAATTTAAAAAAAATAAATGAAAAAAAATAGGAAAGTTGAAAAAAAAAGAAAAAAGAGGAAAGGGGAAAGTTGGGGGAAAAAAACAAAAAAAAAAAGGATGAAAAAAGTGAGAAAAAAAAAGAATGAAATGTATTGGGTTACTACTGTGCATCAGATGTGGATGAACCATGAATTTCCCAGCTACTTTTAGCTCATTACTTAATATGAATTGTTCACTTAATTTGTATCTCTTTCATCTATAGTTTTGAATCGCGGTTGTGGTCACAATAACAGTAACAAAACGTGGTCGTGGAATGAGAACTTTAACTGTTAAAATAACAGTCACGCTAATATGAATCATTTTTAAAAAAATCATTAATTGTATAATTAATTTAATAAAACAAACTGTAATAAAGATTTTTTCGTAAATTTCATATAAAAATATATTATTATTTGTATATCATTTTCAATAATTATTATTTTAAAAGTTAATAAATGATTCATGACCACGACAAAAAAATAAAATCGCAATTTAACTTAACTTTCAATTACTATTCACAGAGTAATTACACCTAAATTATATCTTTGTTATTATGTTGCTAAGTGGATGAAGAATTTAATTTCGAACATTTTAATGTACAATAAAAGAAAAACATTTTAAATTATCGTAGCTTTTTTTTTTCTTTAGGTGATGCAGCTTTTATTATATTTCCTTTCTTTTTTGCCCTTTATTTCACTCGATCAACAACAATGTCCTTCGTTTAATCTTTATTTCTCTAAAAGTCACCATTTTTCTCTTGTAGTCTCTTTATTTCTTAATTAAATATTAAATTAAATATTAGAAGACTGAAACTATTTATAAAACTTCAGTGGCAGAGGTGTCAAAATAACAATGTTATTTTTTTCATATTGGTTGTGCCATTATCGTTTGAAAAATTATTAAATAGCAACATAATATATTTTTTAGAAATTTACAATGTAATTATTAAAAAAAATATTTTTTTCAGTAATTACCAACATAATAAGAATAATTAAAAAGAAAAACAAGAAATATTCGGTAATGTAACACATCATAATTTGCTGATGGACTTGTTAAAAGTAATGTCCAGTCGCTATATTCCATCAAAACAATTCAAAGTGTTATAACCAACATCAATCCCATCCTCCCCTTCTTCCTTTTATTCTTTTTCTTCTTCTTTAACTGCAAATCATAACTGCACACCTCCTCTTAATTGGCCACAAATCTAGATTTTATTATAATAAATTTAACCACCCAACACCATGTAGTGTCAACATTATTACTTGGTATTTTTTTTCTAAATATTCTATACGTTAAATAAATAAACCTACTTATTTATATGTTTAAGTTAATGTATTAATATTTTTATAGTATTTGTAGTGTGGTTTGCTTATATATTTAATGAAATGACAAAACATGCAACTTGGTTTCTGTAAATACGGATTCAATCTATTTAAGTTTTTTATTGCGTTCTATTTTTATTAGTCAGTCATACTAAAAATTTTTAACTTGCCCTTGAAAATATATATATGAAACCAAAATTTATATTCTTATCTACAATTATATTGGTATTTATAGCCTAGGTTAGAATATAAATATTTATTTTCAATCATTAATTAATAAATTGAAACAATTATGATTATTCGGTATTTTAAGACATGATATTATAATGAAACAGAATGTTAAAATAAAGACAGTTAGGATATGAATTATAAATATTTTTTTGTATATAAAATGATCTTGGAATGGAAGAAAAGGTTAGCCTGTCTATATTGTATTGAAAAAAAAAAGTTCATCTTAATGAATGATAATAAAACTTTAAAAAAAATTATCATGGAAGGTTTTTGCTAAGTAATCCTCAATATAAAAAGAAATTCTTAAAAGATAAATATAAAAAAAAAGTTACATTGTTGGTACTATGTTGTGGTATGAAAATATTGTGTTTGATTTTTAAATTAGTAAATAGAAATTTCTTGGTTTTAGTTCATCCATGATCGGATAAAACAAAATATTTATCGGGGTTTTTTTATTCAAAGACTGATGTTCTTTGTTGTAATTTGAATATAATGCATATCAAATATAATATATTTGGACATATTTTTAACATGGTCATGGGTTACGACCATATTTAATTAGTCAAATCATTTTTTGTTATATATATATATGTGTTATTAAAAAATAATATAAATAATATCTTAACATCTTATTTAATAATTTAAATTATTAAGTTGAGATAGTTGTTTAACATAGTAAAACTTTGATAACTAAACAATTATGAATTTAAATCTCATTATTTTTATTTATTTAATAAAAATTAAGTAAAATATAATGTAAATTTATGTAAATTTTAAGTTTAAAAAGTTTTTATTTAAAAAAATATATTAAAAAATAATATAAATTATATCTTAAAATTATTTTATTTAACAGTTTAAACTTTTATACTGCATTCATTCGTTGAATAACAATTTTAATAAAAATTTATTTAAAAAAAACTCACGATATTGTTAGTTGTAGAGTATGACGCTGATGTACTTTCTTAAAGCTTGTTTCATGTGGAGAGATTCTGGGGCAGTTCTTGCTGGAAAAAGAAAAGGAAAATAAAATATGGGGTTCGTTACCCATTTCTAAGATAAATCATAGGATTTCCCAGCACAGTAGTCTTATTTTAAAAAGATTGCGCAATGAATAAATTAAATTAAATTATGCAAGGTGAGTGCAAGCTGTTGCCTTGTCAGAAAGCAAATACCTTCTTACGTCACGGCACAAGGCTTTAAAAAATGGTCATATAAATTCGACCTGTTTTAGATTTTGTCCACGTCAGTTCATGAGTTTTTTAATTGGACCGTTCCAATCCATCAATTACATGCTAATTGCAGTTGATGCAGAAATGCCTAGCTTCTTCTTCTTTCACTTTTCTATTTCTTTTTTCTTTTGACGGACAAAATGTTTTTTTACCAAAAATATGTGTTATTTAAAAATAATATAATAGTATGGTATTAACTAAACAGTTTGATTTAAAATTTTATTATTTTTATTTATTTAATAAAAATTAAAAATATGAGTTTATTTAAATTTCAAATCTAAAAAATTCATTAAAAAAATAATATAAATCATATATTTAAATCACATCTAAATATTTAAATTAAGTTGATTTTTTAACACCAAGAACATCGTATTCAAACTGAGGATGAGGATGGTGATGGTGAGGTAAGAAAAGCATTCCATCTGAAATTGCTAAGAGCCTCTTCTTTTTTTCCCATTCTTCGCAGAGTATTTTATGACCTCCACAGAAAAGCTAGCGCACGCGCCCCAAAAGAAGGATCCAAACCCATCCACGCAACCCATTTGCCCCTCGCATTATTATCCCCGTTAAAGATTCTTTTCGCATATGAGGTTTCTGCAATTTTCCATTACAAATCTCTAGTATATTCTGGATCTTTTCCATGTGTTAACGAGCTGCTCCTTTTCTGTCTCTTCAAATTACGTCCAAGAACCAGAAAACAAAACAAAACACAACAGAACTGCCATGTAGAAGCCTTACCTCTGCAATATAAAAAAATATAAAAATTAGAGGTTGCCAAAATATTTCTGCAATTTATCGATCATGATGATGAAACTCAAAGATATGTACTGTCCAAAGCATTCTTGCACATCCATTAGCGGAGGATCTCCTTTCCATACTTTCCTGCCCTCTCCAATCCACGCTAGTGCTATACAGTCTGAAGAAAGGGGGCGTGTGAATGTGGAGGAGTCTAAAAGTCACTAAGATCGAGCAAATCCTTGTCTCTTTACTTGTTTTAAGGTTGTGGGCGGTCGGTCCTTGAACTCCATTTGGTTTTATGCCCTTGTTTGGACATATAACAGGTCTTCCATTCCTTGTACTGTTACCAGTCCATTTGTCTTTCTCAAAGAAGCAGGCTGCCCATCATTTCGCCTTACGACGCATCCAAATATGTAGAGGATGGGTTGATTTTTGTTAGAAATCCAGAGAAATCTTGCTGGGTGCCTGTATGTGTATAGCAACATTTTCGCAATGACATGCCTCCTCTCCATCCATACACCAAGTTTTAGTGCCTGAATTTACCATAATGCTGTGTTGACCTGAAGCATTGTTAGGGAGTTGTTGAGGATTCTGATATGGAATTACTTAGCTTCAATGACTTGGAAAAAACTCCAACTGATAGTACTCTTCCATGGTAGATCCAATATGAGTTGGTTAATGTTAGTAGAACACCTGCCTGCACAGACCTAACATTCCCTCCATCTATCCATCCATCAGAATAAGATTGGCTCTGGTCCCTACTCGAGGCCTCCAAGGCATTTAACCCACATTAGTCCAAGGTCATTCAATATTTCAACTCAATCTGGGAGGGATAAGCTACTTTCCCCGGAAAAGCTAAGGATAAAAAATGGGAAAAGTAAAGCATCAGAGGCACACTGATGAGCCACCAAAATGCTAGCCCCTTGAGATAAAAATATGATCGAGACAGAAAAACAGCAAGAGTCATTGCCATATTTGCTATAGCATTTGCAAAGAACCGTTAAAAGCAATCCAACGTAAAAGCTTGAAATTTGCTCGCTCTTCCCCAAAACTTTCCTCTCCCCATTGTCTCTCTCCATCTCTTGCTTTTCTTTTCTTTTATTCTGTCCTTCACTTTTCCTTCACCCCTAAGGCTTCCCTTCTTCTTCCTCCTCCTCCTCCTCCCTCCTCTACGTATTCTCTTCCAATTAATACCAACAAACAATCACCAAGAGATCCCCTCTTTCTCTCTCTCTCTCTCTCTCTCTTCTTCAATGGAAGATGAAAACTACCACACGAAATACCAACAGCTAAAGCATGCAAATCCATCTAAGTACTATACTAATTTCCTCTACAAAGCTCTCATAGTCACAATCTTTTTAATTATACTCCTACTTTTTCCTTCACAAGCCCCTGAATTCCTCATCCAAACTCTAAACAGCAGATGTTGGGAGTTTCTCCACCTTGTCTTTGTTGGTATAGCTGTCTCTTATGGTCTGTTTAGCAAACGAAATGACGAAACGGAAACGAAAATTAACAACAGCAACCCCTCAAGATTTGATAATGCTCAATCATATGTGTCTGCATTCCTTCAGGTTTCATCGGTTTTTGATGATGAGGTTGATAGCCCACCTGAGTCTGAAGAGACCAAGGTCCAGACGTGGAGCAACCAATATTATAGGAATGATCCTGTGGTAGTTGTAGCTGAGCAGAACTCTGCTCTTGATAAAGAACAGAGAGCTCCTAGTTCGAGAATTGGTGAAAAGCCACTCTTGTTGCCTGTTAGGAGCTTAAAATCGCGACTCATAGACGCAGATGTTGATGAAACTGGTAAAGAATATGCTGGTGGATCTGCTTCTATTATTAGGTCTAATTCTGATTCAGGTTCAAAAAGATTTTCAAGCAATTCGAGTAAAAATAAGAGTGGAGAGTTTGGAGGCTCGAATTGTCAGGAATTGGAAGAGAAGCTGAAGGAGAATTTTGTGCTTCCTTCACCAATTCCATGGAGATCAAGATCAGGAAGAATGGAAATGAAAGAAGAAGCAGACAGTCCTCTTTATAATCTGCCTCCTTCCTCGGAGAAATCTGAATACAACAGGTCTTTTAATTCCCAAGTTCCTCAATCAGCAAGATCCAGTTCCGCAACTTCTTCACCAAAACTGTCCCCTTCACCTTCATTTTCTTCACCGAAGAAGTTTTCACCTTCACCTTCTTTCTCATCTGAGGTGCTCGGCAAAAGTGTGGAGGATTTTGTGAGGAAGAAAAGCAATTACAGGTCTCCTCCCCCTCCACCACCGCCTCCACCACCGGTGAATCGAGAATCATCATCAATGAAACCGATTTCCAGTGCTGTTCATGATGAGTTTTTGCTTGAAAGAGAACTGAAGCGAAGTTTCACTACTGAACCAAAAGACTTGAATAGGGGTCGCAAATTACCAATGCTGAAGTCAGTTAGGACAATTAGAAGCAACGATTTGCTTGGTGAGGCGAGGAGGGAGAAAGAATTTCATGACAGAATCAACAGCAAAGAAGAGAAAAGATCGAAGGAAGTTGAAGCAAGAGGAAAGGAGAGGACAGGAAGAAAGAAGGTGGGATTTGATCAATCATCATTCCAGACTGAGAAGCAGAACCTTGAAAGCGTAAGTTTTACGCCTCAGCCAACTTTCATGGAATTTCCAGAGGAAGAAAACATTGCAGGAAGTTCTTTTGCTTCAAGCACAGCGACGAGTCCAGAAAAAGATGCAGCAGCTGCTAGCATTGCAGGTGATGGAGGACCTGATGTTGACAAGAAGGCTGATGAATTCATAGCCAAATTCAGAGAGCAGATCAGGCTTCAAAGGATAGAATCTATCAAGAAATCAAGCGCACAGATAAGAAGAAACCCTTCAAAATAATGTTTGAAGATCATTCGGTCTATTAGAGTTTTGACAGGATGGATTTGGATTCGGTGTTTAAATTTTTCTTCTTCTATATATCCTCGCATCATGAGTAATCTTAATTGGCACCAGGATCTTAGAAACTCATGCTATACAGAGATTGCATAGTTTACCATCATGTAAACTGCAACTGAATTGGAGAATTAAATATCTTCTTCCTCTTTGGCCACGATACGTTTTGAATTGTTTTTACGAAGTAGCCATGGTCTTCTTCTTTTTTCTAATAACCACCACTGTTCGTTTGCCTAACCTAAGGACGGTGGTGGTGGAATTCTTGCTGCTACTTGGAGTTGCTATCGTATCCACACAGTTTGTTCCAGGAGTATCGTCTGATGTTCTTTTTTGAAGCATTCATACAATTTATTTTGCGGAGAAAATGTGCCAACAAAAGTTAGGATCATTCTATTCATGTTTTGGCAAATCATACGACTTTTTCCAGAGAAAGAAACCTATTTTATTGTGTTCCAAATGCCAAGACTAGAAAGTTCTCATGCAGATTGCACGTAAACTGCTTTCTGTCCAGCACTGGACAGACTTTAGGTTTGTTTGAAATTGCATTTCAAATCATGTTTTATATAAAAAAAAAAAATATATGTTTTTATATCGTTTTAATATATAAATACAAACAAATAATTAAAAAAAAAAACTTTCCTTCAGTAGGATTAAATAACTTTATAACAACAGGAAAATGAGAGCCTGTGAAATTGGGACTGTGGACAAGAACAAGATGTTATTAGCTGCGGCAAATAAGGACACTCTTTTGCTGCTGAATTTTACAGATTTGAACTTTTAGGAATCCATTCCCTCAGCATAAATTAAATATTTTCATTCCAAACATCAACTTCCTTTAGATGCCCAGTTATTTCACTAGGTAGATTCGATTCTTTAACTTCTTCTCTGCCTTGTTCTAAAACCATGCCAAACCTCCCTTCTTTCCCACTAGTTTCCACCGCACAAAAGAATGCACAGCTATACAAGAAATTTTGGAACTTAAAAATTCTAGAGAACCCTTTAACTATGGGCTGGCGGACTGAAAGTTTGAAACCAACCGCCAGGTCCTCCTTTTTTCTTGTGCAGAGCCTCGCGGGACATGGTTAAAAATTAAAGGTGTTCTTAACATTTCTTTACACTGCTGCTGGTGGATCTTACAGCTATGGCCCACATGTCAAAAGAATTCTGTTTGTGGGCGGATT
This sequence comes from Populus ilicifolia, assembly GCA_015708895.1. Lineage (NCBI taxonomy): Eukaryota > Viridiplantae > Streptophyta > Magnoliopsida > Malpighiales > Salicaceae > Populus > Populus ilicifolia. The sequence goes on from SRLM01000223.1 coordinate 1,019,088, forward strand.
CTCCACCGTTAAAAGACCTAATTTGCTTTGGGAAAACCTTGTAGCCACGCACTCAGAGTTATTGTTCTCACTAGAATAATGTAATCATGGGTTTTTTCCCTCCGCCTAGGAGATTTATCACTGTTTATCAATGGCATCATAGATCCTTTTACATGATTTGTTAGTTATTATTAATTTAATTGGAGATAAAGTAGTTTTTTATCATCTTAATTATATAGTAAAATCACAAAAATAACCTTGGAAGTAAAAAAAAAAAAAGTCTCGACATGCTTTTCTGTATTTTCATAATGGTTATTTCTTTATTATAATATCATTTAACAGCCAATTTAATATGTGAATAAATATTAAAAAAATTAAAAATTAAAAATCACATTAAAATGAACAAAATACTTTTAAAAATCAAAATTCTAAAACCAGAGTTAAAGGGTTTTTTTCATCTTCTATCCATGGTTTTCTTTTTAATAAGAAGTTACCTAAGAGAAAATTTAGTTTTCGAATTAATATATATTAAAAAAAATAAAAGAGTAAACACATGTATAACACTAAGAGATATGCAGGAAGCACCCACTCAACTAAGTCAATGCTTCCCAATATCCAAAAATATTCCTTTACCATATCCTGAAAAGCATCATCATTTTCTCTTTCATGTCTATATGTTGGTGTTAACGGTCTAATTTATCAAAGATTTTTTTTTCTCTCTTCTATCCTGAAAATTATTGTTTTACCCTCTGTCTTATTGTTATCTCAACTTAATTCTTATTTTTTTTATCTTTTTTTCTTGATCCATTTGTAGAATTCTTATTTATTTTTAATTTCATCATTCAATCTCAATTTATAAAATATTATATTTTTTAGTTTAATTTTTATTCTTTTGATTTTTAATTTTTAATTTTTTTCCTCAGATTTTTTGTAAAAGTTTTATTGGTTTTTAATTCTATTATTCAGTCCAAAATGATAATATTATATTTTCAATTTAATTCTTATTATTTTGATTTTTTTTCTTTGCTCTTGTATAAAAGTTATTATTATTTTTAATTATTGACATTGTGGTATCTTTTTGAATTATTAACACTGTCAAAAATATGTTATTCATTCACTTATCAATTTGGTAATGTGATGTGTATTGGTTTGATGTTTATTTTATTTGAGTTTGATTAGAGAAAGACTCGATAACTTCTATAGAAATGTTTCTATAATTATTTTTCTCAACATTACTCTGGAAAGATTTTGATCAATTTTTTTAACAAATATTTCTTTTATAATTTCTTCAACAAATATTTAATAAAAAATGAACATGAGATTGGTTATCTATATCTTCTTTAAAATGTCCATATTTTATGTTATTTTAAATAAATACAAGAGTCTTTATAATAAATAATAATAATTTTTGTATCAAAATTATTTCTAAATCAAGGGTAAAATAGTCAAGATTGTAATTTAATTTATTTTTATATGTATTTTAAGTAGTATGATTTAATTCAATTATATAATATTTTATTTCAAATATAAAAATTATAATAGATTATTAATTGATTGCAATTTTATTTATGAGTTAAATTCAATTTAACATGTGTTTTAATTTCAAAAAAGGTATAAAGCAAGCTACGGTGATACGACGTCGTGAAGTTTAATTGGAGGGTCTGTGGGCTGGGCTTGTAATCCCATGTTTGTGATTTACATGGGATTTGTGTTTTGCAAAATCATCATCTGATGTCATTTGTGAGATAACTTTAATGTTCCTTTTAAGGTAAAACGAAAAAAGCAAACTTCATATTTCTCGATTATACATCAAAGTTATTTTTTTTTATCACTTGTAGTATCAAGAAAATCTTATTTTTTAAATGGACCGTCTATTAAATATAATTAATAAAATCATTAAGCATCAACATCCTCCTTACGTGATTCCCACCAAAGAATAAAATATAAAAAAGATTTCTTGTGATACCAGAGAAAAACATATAAACAAAGAGTAATTAGACCTAATATTTGAAAAACAACTGAATGAGATTTCCCTTTCATTCCTTCCTTTTGGAGATTGTGAGTAGCATGCAAATATTAGTTATGTTTGGTTAATGTCTTATAATAATAACAATAATAAATACATAAAAAATATAAATATTTTTGGTTAAAAAAACAGATAATAACATAAAATAAATATATTTTAATAATAGTTCGAGTCAGTTTATATAATATAAAAAAAGGTACAAGACAACATGTTTTTATTGTCTTCACCTCTTTTATTTTAGTAACCAAATATTATTTTTTAAAATAAAAAAATTAGTCATGAAAAAAATTATAAAGTAATACTATTTGTACAGAAAGAGCTATGCTTAGACTAGGGTGATGAATATAATGTCTGTCTTGAAAAGGAAAACAGAGGATTTAGTTGTGGATCTTTAGGACAGAAAGTGGGACTGCCTGGGCTTCTTGATGCCTTTGAAAAGTAAAAAATAATTTCAGATGTATCTAGTGATTTTTAAATTAGGTTAAGGTATTATTTGGAAATCGTAGTTTAAATTATATTTAAAAATAATATTTTTTTAATTTTTATTAAAATTTAATATGTTTTATATGTTTTGGATTATTTTGATGTTAATTAAAAATAATTTTTAAAAAATAAAAAATATTATTAATATGTATTTTGATATAAACAATTATTTGAAAAACAACTATAATTACATTGCTAAATAAACTCTAAGAAAACTTCTATATTTTTAGTGGATGAGTTTGGATTTAAAAGTATTTTTCATGGAGCTTATCAGTAATTATATTAAAAAAGGATGTTAATAAGTAATTTCATAGTTTTTTCTAGAGTATAATTATCAAATGATTCTTAGAAAAGGTTATTTTTAGTTCAGAAACTTTTCAAGTTTTTTTTTTATGTATATCAATTACTTAAATATTCTTGAAAAATAAATTCGCTTTGCTATGGATGCAAGGTCATTGTAAATTTTTTATTTTATTATTTTTTTTGTAATTTTCAAGTGAGATAAGAAGTGACCTCATATTTTAACATATAAATTAATATTAAAATTTGAAAGTGATTGGTATAACTTGTGCAAAGTCTCCACAACATCAAATATTTTCTTTTATAACGGTGCTCGATATGTCTCACCACCCATATTATTGTGGTGAGACACGTGTTTTTCAACATTGTACAGAAGATTTATAGCAAGGAGTTATTTCCCCCCCTCCCTCTTTCCATTCCCTTCTCTTGAAAAACCATGTAGGCCACTATAAAAAAACAAGAAAGTTTAGCTATTTTTTTTTTAAATAAATTATATCATCATTTTTTATTGTAATATATTTTATCTTGAATCATTTATTAAGTTTTTTTTTTAATTTCAACCATTCATACTTTATTGCTATATCATGTTCGGTTATTTTTTTTTAATTGTAATGTATTCAATCTTGAATTATTTATTAAGTTAATTGTTTTTTAATTTCATTCATTTACATTTTGTTTTTATATTAAATTTGGTCTTGAATCCATTATTAAATTAATTTGCCTTTGAATTTTATCCATTGACATGTTATTTGATATCAAATATGATCTTTATTTTTATTTTTTTGTTGTTTTTATTATTTTTTTAATTGAAATTATTTTTTAATTTCATCCCTTATGATTTTTTTTGTCAAATTTAGTTCCTTTTCTTTTTATATTTTTAAAATATTTTTTTATTTGTTTTCCCAAACTCATCCCTAATTATTTTGATGGGTTTAGAATTTATATTGTTATTTTTTATTTCCCTTTTAGGTTGTGAGGTCGCCTTATAATTGTTACAAATTTTGAAAGTTAAATCGAGTTTCCTTCAATTATTTCTTAAATTCTCTTTCATTATCGATCATTGAGCTTGTCATTTTTTTTTTTTCATGATAAGATAAATCTATGTTCATAAATAATGAGAAATACCCTGCTTTCAGCACCCGTAAAAACTTGAAGTATTTGTGAAGTAAAGATCTCATCCTCGTTCAAAAGATCTAATGACAATACCCTCTATCAAGAAATTATTGTCATTGTCGGCCAACTATCCGTGAATGTCAACTCTATGAAGCAGGGACATAACTTGTGAAGAACACTCCTCTCAGAGAGGCTCGCTCTCTCTCTCTCTCTCTCTCTCTATCTATATATATATATATATATATATATATATATATAAAGAGGGTTAAAATCTGAAATCTTTCGAGGGAGGAAAGAATACTAATATCTATTGAGCTCCAGTTAATTGGTTTTAACTTGTTGGTGTCCCAAATTAGAGCTTTACTGTCGACAAATCTCTCTAATCCCTATACTTCTGAAATGTGGATAATGACGTGAACGTGCACACGAGCAATTGTTATCGACATTTATATTGTTTACCCCAAATGTGGAAAATGAAATAAGGAAGCATGGCGTTGGCAATTGCAGGTGAAGAGAAAGAAGGATAAGTAAAGTCGAAAGAGACAAGAGTTCTATCAACCTTTTCTTATCTTGTCAACCCTAGCAGAGCTACTACAACAAGAATAGGAGCATTTAGGTTCCTGTCAATTTGGTTTCAGCAACTTTCTCAGTTGCTGAAAGGATAGCGTAGCGTCACTGTTCGTTGATTACCCATCTTGAATTGATTCGCAATTATTGAAGGCGTCCAACCGGGTAACTACATCAACTCGTCTCTTAATTTTGATTATTTCGCTGCTGTTTTTCTTTCTTCTTAAGTTACCCTTTGAGCATGGCTGAAATGAAGTTCCAGGGACATGGAAGCCTTCTTTTTTCCCGGAAAAACCTAAGATTTGTGTTAACCTTTTGTCGTGATCCTGGCCACTGTGCATTAAGGGTTTGTCTTCTTCTTCTTTTTTTTAAAAGAACTTCGTCCTTTATTATGAGATTTTAGATAACATTTAGCTAGGGATAAAAGTAATGAAATAAAGATAAAAATGTGTTTAGTTGAATAGATAAAAATATTAAAATAAATTTATTTGGAAAAAAATTTAAAGTAAATTTTATATTTTTAAAATAAAAGATATAGAAAAGATATATATACAGAGATAATATTTATTATTTTATATTTTTAAAATATTTTTATAAAAAACTTTTAATTCTATAATTGTTCACATTTAAAAATAAAAATAATTATTATTGTAGTTTTAAAACTCAATTCGAAAGTTAATCAATATTATATTATAAATTGAGACAGTGAATATAATTTTAAAAATTAATGTGTGGGGTGTTTAGGAGTTAATGTAAACTTGATTTTCATTAATTTTGAAAAAGAAATTGTTTAAATTTATTATATTTTTAAATTATTTTAATAAGTTAATATAAAAAATAAATTTTAAAAATAAAATAAAAAATATTATTTTAATAATTTTTTAAATAAAAAACATTTTAAAAATAATCATCATCCTGCTTCCACGCATAGACATCCTGCTTACACATAGACGGTACTTCATTTTTAAATGCACTCAGTTATTGGTATTAAACCATGTCATGATTCTTTTAACAGATGTACAAATTTGAAACTTGAAACAAGAAAGCTGATAGCATTGGAGCATATCAATTATTAAATAAAATGTTTTTCTACAATCCGTGTGTAAAAGAAAAAAAAATCCTCGAGGGCAAGTGGGGAATGTTTCCCCTTCAAAACCAGCGCGATTGGCCATTACCCGGCTCAGCAAGTGGGGATGAGTGAGAGGAAAGTGGAAGCCCACTGTAAAGGTGAGCAGACATTTTGATCCAGACGAGTTTCCTGATTTTATTTGTTTCCTTTATTGGAAGCCCACTGTTCTAGTTCTTTTTTACCTGTCTAGATTTTCAGAAGCAAATTTTCTTCTTCTTTTTTTAACTAGTATTGAGGTTTGGTGAAGAATTTTTGGATGGGAAGAAACTCTCTATGGCTTAAGTAAGGAATAATATATATATATATAAAAAAAAACAAAATATTGATTGCTAAAACTAAAAGAGAAATACTGAGATTGTCCCCTCCAAATCTCACTACAAGTATTAAACAAACAGAAGAAAGGAGAAAAGACTACGTGCAAAACATAATCAATACTAGGAAAATTCTTGTAATATTCAATTACAAAGGGTCAAGAACACAACTTGGTTAAAATAAACAAGAGAATACTGCTGCCTGCTCTTTACATCCGAAGTCCTCTTCCTACCCTTTCAAAGGTCTTCCTATCTATGAAAGGAAAAGAAGTGCGCGCGTAGTAATCATTTAGCTACCCCCTAGAAACAGACTATAATCTAATTATGTCAAACCATCTTTTCAAGAGACTGCTAGGTCAGTAATACAAAACAAGGAAAGACCAGCTACCTCCCTTCCCAAATTAGCTGAAGATAGTGATGAATCAAATGACCGGGAGGGATGCCTTTGGTTTCGTGTTGTAATTACGATCGAGGACGGATGGCATCAAACGGTGTTGGTCCACGTGTGACTGGAGCATCCGGAGCCCATGGGTTCATGAGGATGGGCCTATGACGGGTAGGACCGATAATATGGGGATGAGACCTGGCATCAACGGTGGATGATGCGGTGGGGGGGGCTGCAACACGCTCACATGAGGGGCACATGGTGAGGGTGGTTGGTGGGGTCATTTGCATGTAGAACTGTGGTGAAAGTTTGAGAGCTCTAAGCTCCTGAACCTCCTTTTGCAACCTTCTGTTCTCTTCTGTCAAGTTCTCGCAGCATCTCTTCAAGAACTCACAGTCAACCTCGGTTTGCTTCAGCTTGGTTCTGCAAAAATTTAACACTCTTGCGTTGATAAAACCACTCGAGATGTGGCCATAACAAGACATCAACAAAAATATACATCAAGGGACAGAAATACCCTCGATAGGATAGCAAATTTCCTACCTTGCCCTCCTGTTCTGAAACCACACCTCCACTTGTCGAGGTCTGAGTCCTAACTGCTTAGCCAAAGCCATCTTCTGCTTCTGCCGGAACCGGAACAACCGATTGTCAGTTTTCATTACCAAAATACCCTCCAAACAATAATCTATTTCTGACTCACGAGTAGAGGGAAAAAAAACTCGTTTTTGTGTATTTTCCTCCATTTCTCAACAACAAAACAGCGAGACTGCGTTTCAGGGAAAAAACAAGAGCACTTACTGGGTTGAGAGTGTTGTGTTCTTTGAAGCTCTCTTCAAGAATAGCGGCCTGATCTTTAGACAGCCTGAGCTTCTTTCTTGAGGTTTCACCATCTTCTTCATCACTGATTCCACGAGAAGAAGCTCTCTCCATCTCATGCTCATCTCCATTAATACCTTCTCTTTCACTTCTCTTCCCACTAATACTTGATATCGTGCTGTTTGGAGACGAAACCCCCGCTTCCTCTTCACAATCAGCCGTTGATGGTAACCTGTTCACGTCGATTCCTCGAAGCAACGATCTTGTCTCGGCCCGGTATGGATTAGAGTTTGGATCTGCATGGGAGAGATGAATTTGAGTATGAAATGCTGCTTGAATTTGTCAGAGATTACAAGTTACATATTTTGTGGGTTTGGATCTTGAGAAAAAGAACTCGAGAAGGATTTTGTGTTCTGTGAATAGAAGAAAAGTTGACTGAAAGCGATTGATAAAAGTTAGCAGAATAGAAAAAAAGAGCACTTAATCTACTTTATTTGAAAAAGAGAGAGAGAGGGAAAGGAGAATAGTTTTTTTCTAAAGGATTCATAATGTGTTTGTTTCTTGGGAAAGTGAGGGAGAATGAAAGAGAAGATGGTAGAAAAGAGAAGATACAAATCTGGATCTGAAACTTGAGGCCATGCGGATCTTGAATTTATCCAAAAAAAACGGGGGGGGGGGCGTAGTTTTACAAATAGAAAAGGGCATACCTGAGGAAGGGAAGATCACATTCCATGAGGGTTTTTGAGGATGGAACCCAGAGAGAGAAGAAGAAGCAGTGGATGGAACCAGTGAAGGCATGAGATTCAACTGCAGAGAATGTTGATTTTGAGGAACACTAAGACTTAAACTCAAACCCAAATCTTCCTTCCCAGCCATCATCTTCTTCCTTTGCCCACGAGAAAACCAGAAACCTGCTATTATTTATATAACCTACTTCTGTATACAAAAGGGCAGGAAAGAAAGCTTAAGGTTCAGGTCTCTCTGTTTTGGTTCTCAGAGAGAGGAGAGAGAGAGGGAGGGAGGGAGGGAGAGCTGCTGAGTACACGTGAAGGACGGGGATGGGGTTTGGAAGAGAGTGCGTGTGGGGGATTATATAGAAAAGAGAGGAATGGGGAGTGGTGGTGTGTCTAAGGTTCAATCATGACTTCTTGTCAGTAAGTCCAATTATCTCAATCATGGCTTTTGCCTCCGTATATAAATATAATAATACGATTTGCCCAAACTCTAGCTTTCTTCTTTACCATACCATGGTTAATAGCCTTCTCGGTATTTAGTTGAATAATTGTTTTTTTAATTATAATTAAATTTTTATTTTTTTAAATATGTTATATTAAAAATTTAATTAGTGAAGCGAGGGATGGATTTGTGGTCATGGTGAATGGATTACCATTAATATTCGCTTCAGTGTTTATCTTCGGCTTTAGATTGACCTAAAACTTCGTCCCTGCCAAAGACATTTATATCATCGATTAGGTTATTTTTAATGCTATTAATTAATGGTGGATTTGAATGTATCTTGTTCCGTACCAATCCAATTCACTTTATTATTAATAAAACTTAATAACAAATCATTTAGCTGGCAGCAAAACTAAAATACAGCCACGAAATATTTTTGATTTATTTCAAAAGAAATCAAGAATAAACGCTATAATGAAACTGCAGGGTGTCTGTGAATATAGTACCGGTTTTTATTAAAAATATATTAAAATAATATATTTTATATTTAAAATATAGAAGAATAATTTTTTAAAAATAAATAAATTTTAAATTGCTGGCATTTAATTCCCGGAGATATCAACGTCTCTAGGAATATAAAATAATAATAAATGATGAGTGTGTGTCAAGAGTCCTTCACAGCATAAATGAAACAGATACGACGAACGAAGAAATGCTAGCCTCGGCGGACAGCACCCTAATAAATTCCACAGCCCTTTCATTACATCGTACTCGGATTTAAATCCTTAAATCAGCACCGTTGAGAAATTGACAGGATGCAAGCAACTCCTCCCCTGCTCCTCGCGCATGAAACTCACGTGTCATCTACAATGTACTCAGTTTTATTTTCAAATGAGTTTTTTTTTAATTTAAACGATGTTATTTTGGTAATGGG
>SRLM01000223.1:1028312-1061330 GCA_015708895.1 Populus ilicifolia
GTGGGGGCGTTGATCTACTTATTTGTGAATGAATGCAATCAACATGCTATCCAAACAACCATGTATTATGTTATATTAGTCATGACAAAAAATAGCAGCACTGCATGATACATTTGACATAATCAAAATTTGCTAAGCACGTTCAACTCGTGGAGCAATTGTCCTCCTATATGCTACTCCAGTGAAACCACAAGGAAAACATTAAAGATTTTTGCTGGAATGGTATTGGAGTTAATTTTTAAAATATTTTTTATTTAAAGATATAATAAAATAATATTTTATGATATATTTAAAAGCACTGTTAGAGGCTACACTAATACACCTGTGCAAATCTCATTAATCTACAGCATTAACAAAGTGGGTCCACTTCACACCTGAACACATCTCACACTTATCACATTCCTTCCAATTAACCAGCGGTTGTGATTAGATAAGGGTGTAAATCCAACGGTCAGTATACCAAAACTTGATCACCTTATCCTGTCCTCGCTACATAATCGGGCCAAGCCAGTTGAGCTAGCTAGACAACCATCAAATCAAAGGGTGGATGGTGATGATTGGAAGAGATAGATCAACTTTTATATTGATCATCACACGTGGGGCCTCCATTCTCCCCAATCTTTTTTAATAAAAAACCATTTCCTCATGCGCTAAGCACGAGGAAGTGTTACCGGACAAAAGCGTCGCTTTCATGCACTTTTCTAATAATACTGTTAGCGCTATTTTCATTTGCTTGAAACCTATCCTCCATCGTGTTAGTGCGCACGTCTTCCACACTCGTGCCCGTAGTAAGGTGATTTTAAAAATATTTTTTATTTTTTAAAAAATATTTTTAAAATGTTAAAACAAGTAACATCTTAAAAAATATTTCAGATAATAATGTTGATGTTTTCTTAAGTATTTTTTATTTTTAACAGTAGCATATTAAAATAAAAATATTTATTTAACAAGAAAAAAATAAAAAAATATATTTTCTAAAAAGCTTATAAATAGGATCTTACAACCACTCCAAAAAATAGTAATGGATTATTTAGTAATATACAGGGAAAATTATTATTTTTATTAAAAAAAAATTGTTTGAATGTGTAATCTCAAAATAATAAACCAAATCTAACCTTAATTATCATCTGTCAAGATTATTTGGAGTAAATTCTTTGATTTAGACATGATATTTTGCACATGCTACTATTTCATAGCAGATGTTTATCTGAATATTTTTTATTTTAAAAAATGAAATTATTTTATTTTTATTTTTAGTATATTAAAATAAAAAAATATTAATTTAAATTTCTTAAAATTTGTTTTTTGAGAATTTCCGTGCAGCCGCACTCTCAAGCTATGCAAGAGCGTGCAGTTGAAGTAGCACAGGGGGGAGTACGGGCACTGCAGGTTCTCATAATTTTTTAATTTACCGAGATGGCCTAGAGCTGAAACCCCTGGTCGGCTTCAAATCATGACTTCGTGCCAGAATGATTCTGTTAAAACCGTCTGTATCTAATATGCTATAATTTAGCGATTAGAGAGTTGTAAAATCTATTATCATATACTAATAATATAAAATATTTTTTTATATTATTATAATCCATATTTTGATCCACGAAACTGTTTTCAGAAAAAAAAATATTTTTTTCCATGTTCAATATACTATATTATATTTTATTGGATTAAAAATATATTTAAAGTAGACAAAATAATTAGTTGAAAAAAGAAAAAAAATGATTATAATTTAAGTTGTGTGCAATAATTACATACATGATCACGATGAATTTTTTTATATAAAATAACAATTTTTGCTATAAAATTAATTGTCCAGTTATGGTGTCTTTTCAGGCATGATAATGACTTCAATATCTTTGAAGGTGGTTCTGGTAAGTTCATGACCAGTCTAAAGTTTAATAAAAAATAATTTAGAATTGGTTTCGTATTCTGTGCTAATAATTACTTGAGATTTAAAGGCAATGCCTCTGCTTTGTTTTGATACTTCTAACTAAATATATTATTTTAATTATTTATGATCTAATTGGATCTTTTATGTTTATTATTAGTCAAAAAAAATTATTATATTTTTCATCTTAAAACAAAACGGAACAATTTATTTTATAATCTATCTTTTTTTCTTGGGTAAGTATATGAATATATTCACAGCAGAACAAGCAATAAGTTATAAATATTATTTTATTAATACTTGTTTTATTTCATGAATCAATATATATGTATGTATATTAAAAATAAAATACTAACCAACTTTGAATATCACTATAGGGAATATTTTTTTTTTAAAAATAATCCACACACCACAAAATGAAAGCTTAAAATTATGTTGTAGAAAGTGTTTTTAATGAAATATTTATTTTTTAAAATTATTTTTTATTATTTTAACGTATTGATGTCTAAATAATTGTAAAAAATAAATAATTTTATTTTAATAAATTTAAAAAAAATAAATATTTTAAAAAATTATTATTATTATCGTAACACCAGCTCCTGGAAGTCGTGCTTCATGAAAATTTGGTAGAAATATAGCTTAAAGAAAGGCTCGGAGCTGACGAGCCAAGTACAGTCCCAAGCAATGAAAGCGAACACTGAGTGTTGTACTTTTCAGATGCGTGTGTGTGAGAGAGAGAGAGAGAGACAGGAGACAAGGGAGAGTGACTCTTAACGTGGGATGAGAGCGTGCGCGAAACAAAGGAAAGCGTGTAAGAAAACACCTCCTTTCTTAAGGCCTCCCTCTCGACCTCACGTGGACCAACATGTCTTGCCTGGGGACACGTGCCCTCCACCCCCTTGTGGTTCCCACTGTCTCTGCTTTGCTGTATACCCGTGGACCCCACTATTCCATCCCAACAACAAAGTCCTGCGTGTCATCTTGTCCCTTCACGCCCCGACACCCACTTCTTCACAATCATTTGAACTCCTCCTTAAATCAGCTCCCTTCACATCCATCTCCTTTCTCGGTGCGTGTAGAACACCGCCCTAGCACCCAATAGTTAGCTCTTTTTTAAAAAATGAGAGGATTATCACGTAAAATACAGAAAAAATAAATGGTCATTTTTAAATTTTGATTTAGATTCAAAAATTTATTTTTTTATTTTTAATTTTTCAATCCCATGTTTGCAAGAAAAGAAAGGAAGCCATTGAAATCAATTTCTGAATACGGCACCCGTCACAAGGGAACGGACTAATTTATTTTACAAGTTTTCTATCATATACTGACTTGTTTTTTATTATATTCCAGGAGTTATCACTATTAAAAAAGCATCTATTATTTAAACTACTTTAGATTGCAAGATTTTTTTTTAAAAAAAAAGAAGGTATAATATGACTATTTTTACTCGTGATTTTTTCCTGAGTTGTGTTGAAAAAGTTCGGCTTATCCGAATTATATTTTATAAATAGTCATGATTAATAGGTTTGTAATTTATCTTAGCCAAATTTTGTTTAATTATTTTTATTTTTTATAAAATAAATAAATAATTGTTGATAAATTTGAGTCGCCCAGGACAGGATATAAAACAATTCCAGACAGAAAAAAAAATGAACAATCAACTGAAAAATAAATAACCAGTGACTTACACCGTGACTCAAAATGACAAGTTTTCATCACGTCCCCTAACTGCAATTGGTGTTTGATTTTTAGCTACCACGTTGCCTTTTCAAATAATTTTTTTTGTTTATAAATAAAATAAAATAAATTTTTAAAAATTTATTTTTAATATCAATATATTAAAACATTAAATCGCTAATTAAAAATGTATTTAACACTATATATCTTTTAAAAAATATTTTTATTTAAAATTATTTTTTATGCTTTTTTAATTGTTTGGATGTGATGATATCAAAAATATTTTTAAAAATAATAAAAAATTTTATTTTAATAAAATTCCAAATAAAAAATCTTTAGATAATAACTGATAACGGATGCTAATTTATGAAATTCTTTGATTGCACTGTTGGAAGCATGACAACTAACTAAATTGTACTAATTTCTTTTTATTTCTTTCAAATATGTTAGTCTGAGAAATACATTACATGACTATATACTGAATTTGAAACCTCATTTTCAGCTCTAGAGATGTCATATGGTTATCGACGAGTGCAGAATTTGGTGTCCTCTTTCACGCAGCATGAATAACGTAGTTCATTGGCTTAGGAAATTTCCTTAAATAGAAAAAAAATGCAAGAAGAAAAGGGTTTGGCACCGTCCATCGATGCATTTTCACCATGCTTGGAAATATTTATTGTAAAAATCTGTCACTTGATCCATAAAAAAAACTGAAAAAAGCACCTAACAAGTTTACAAGTGTATCCTGCCAGAATCTAAAAGGCCTAACCACGAATATAAACAGCATGTTCATTGAATACAAGCACTAGCTCCAACTTAGTTTTTCCTGAATTAAAGACAATAACTATGTTGTCATGATATGAAACTCGCTAATATCTTGTCCACGTTAAGAATCTGGTACAGTTTAGTGACATGGGAATATACAATCTTACCCTTATTACCATGCAATAAGACGTGCGCAATTGTATGAACAAGTAGATATTCTTTTTTTCTACCTCGTGCTTGCACTATCTAATTAAAATTAGTATTTTCAATCACTTTCCCTCTCTCTGTATATTGTCTTAATTTTATGAGTGTCCTGTGACGCAATGGACGAGCTTATTTTGCAAGAATTCCAACCACTTCAATCCTCGACAAGTCATGCATGCCGTATTTCAAGTCGCTTTTATTAAAAAATTTAAAAATCATTTAATATTATTTTTTATATTTTTTAATTATTTAAATACATCAATATCAAAATAATTCTTTTAAAATAAAAATAAATATTATTTTAATATATTTTTAACAAAAAATACTTTAAAAATCAATTGTTATCACAGTCTTCCTAGTTATTTTTTAAAACAACAAGTTTATTTTGATTGACAAATACAATTTTGTTGGTATAAATAACAATACATTGTCATTATGCAAGACTCGGATAAACATAACAAATATAAACATTGAAATTATCGAACGAACACAAAGTCGCTAATTACAATATTAGCAATTATAAAGATTTCAAGTACCATCTTGTCCCTTGCATTTTAAGAACATTCTAGTAAGTTCCCAGAACTCCCTCTCTCATGTTGTCTATAATTGAACTCTTTTATACGTGTCTCGATCCTATGAGTTTTTTGCCACCACTTATTAACAGGGGAGTGAGCTGAACTACCAAACCTACTTGACAGTTAATGTGCTTCTTCAATCCACCATGGATTCTTGAACAAACCTGCAGACACAAATAAGAAACCAAAAAATAAAATAATGATTGAGTCTGAAAAAACCAAATAAAGTCATGAATTTAAGATTATATAGATCAGAATCCACAATTATTTAGACTTTTTAAGACAAGAAGTATAGCATATAGAATTATTTAAAAGAAAAGAAAACAGAGCATGATGTAAAAAAGAAGGTTTACCATCGTCAAGAAATATGTGTTCTTCTAGGAGGGTAGATGAAAGGAACCATCTCTTCAGGTTTTATTTCCATCCTTGATCGAAGGGATTTTTTATGTTTTTTACAAAACTATATTTTTTAATAAAATTATATAAAAATCCCCCCTTCGAAGGTGCACGTCTCAAAAGAGTCGGAAAACAAAAAATAAAAAGCGCTCAAGTAATCGTCTTTGCGGCATTGTTTGACATTCCATTTTACGATAAAGTTTTGCACACCACGCGCTGTCCTTGACTTTTAGACTTCAAGGCAATTGAGATTCAAGTCGGCATTCCTCGTTAATTTAAATAAACATGGGACAGCTTAAGAAGAATAACGGTAACCACGACAGGTGTTTTATTAAATAGCATGGTGCCCGAATTTATTTGGAAAAATAACATGCATTAAAAGGTTGCATAATGACCCTAAAAAATATATTGTGCCAATTCGATTTTAGAGTGGCAATAGTTATTTTTAAATTAATAAGGTTGCGCCGTTATAAATGGCGGCCAATTTCACCATTGAAACATGATGATGGTTGCCATAATTCATGGACTATGGAGTGCGCTTTTTTTTAGAAAAAATAAAAAAATAGCACAGCTCTCTAATTTATTTGAAAAAACAACATCCTTGATTTTTTTATTAAAAAAACATTATATCTTGTGTCACTATCAATGGGACAATCTTTTTAAAAATGTTATTTATGCTTTTTTTAGTTATGCTATTTATTTAATTTATTTTTTATTAAAAAAGAGTAATTAAACCAAAAGTTGTTGTAAAAAAATAAAATCAAACTGAAATTGGTTCAAATTGATCAATTTTAACTAATTTTTTTTAAAAACAAACTATTCAGACCGGTTTAAATTGAATTTTTATTTTGATTTTGGTTCAGGTCGATTCGGTTTTTTATGTTTTATGTTTATAAAATCAAAATCAAATCAGTTAATTTTTTTAGATGATTTGATTTTTTTAGTTTTTTTTTATTTTTTGACATACCTTATATTCAAATAATGAGTATTTTTTCATATCAGCGTATTAGACAAATTTATTTCCTAAATGAACAAGGTTAAAAAACTAATGAATTCCATAGCATATAAATACTGGTTGCGCATGTAATAAATACACAGTAAATGAAGCACGAACTGATTTCACATGTAATAAATGCGCAATGACTCGTGTTATACACACAAAAGCACTGTTTTTGTACTAAAATCAGATTTAATTTTTCAATTTTTATATCTTTGTATGTAAAAAACTCAAATAAAGCTAGGGACATCACATTTTGAAAAGCTAAAAAAACAAAAACTGCAGAGTCCATAAATCATGGCAGTCATCATCATGTTCCATGGTAAAAGAGGGCATCATTTGTATTTGACTTTTACCGTCTCCTTTTTTAGAGAAATCAACTCGCACTTTATAGGGAATTGGAAACACAATCAACCTGTCTACAAACCGAGGGTCTCTTTGTCTTTTAACCGTGTCCACTACCCCTCCAAGCTCTGTATTCCAACAACAAGAGGAGGAAAATCTACTCCTTGATCTTGATCTTGAAGCTACGATTTAGCACCCTGCAATAAAAGCGTTTACCGGTGTCGACATTTTCGGATATTTTTTTTCTTGTTTGTTTTTATACATTAAGAATTAAATTTTTTATTTTATTTCAAATTAATTATTTTTTATTTTCAAAATGTTATTTTGATATTTAAAAAATCATTATTATCGCATACTTAAACACTATTTATCTTAATATAGATGAGTTTATTTTTAGCTTGCTGAACAAGTAAACCATTAGCCGGGGAATCCCCTAAAAAGTAAAAACACCACCAGGAAATAGGCTGATGTTTAATAGGGGGAAAATGCATGCATAGGCGTATTTGGCTTAACGAGACAGTCAGCATGGCCCAAAAATCCC
Source organism: Populus ilicifolia (assembly GCA_015708895.1). Taxonomy (NCBI): domain Eukaryota; kingdom Viridiplantae; phylum Streptophyta; class Magnoliopsida; order Malpighiales; family Salicaceae; genus Populus; species Populus ilicifolia. The sequence continues at coordinate 1,035,698 of SRLM01000223.1, forward strand.
CACATATGGAATCGGTAAATATACAAAATAAATAAATAAATCTCAAAAGAGCCCAGAACCCTCCGTCTCACGACGAATCATATCCTAAACAAAATCATGACCGTCCGTGTGGCGCACGGGGCATGATGGAAAGTGATGTATTTTATGTGACGGGGATGATCAGGGGTGATGATACGATGATGATGGTGAGCGACAGGATGTCGGGTGAAGATCGTGGGTGTCCCCACTGGTGAGTGATAGAGTTGTCCCACGTGTTCTTCTTAAACAGTCTCCAATAATAAATAAATCCTTCTATTTCTCCCCCAATGGGCCTCTCCCTCGAAGGAATCATTCTGGCCGTACGAGACCCATTCTCCATGTGATATGCATGTGAACTTGGCCCCTTGCAGAATGCTAGTCGTTGCTTCCATAACTTCCATTTTCTAACCACTTCCTTATATCCTCTCATTAATTAGCCTTTTCTTTTCCTGTTTTTTCTCTTGGCCTCTTCCTTCTTGTTTATCAGCCAATTATTTATCTCTCACATCGGAGTAGCGGATCAATTGTACCCGTGCATGCCTAGATTCTACCTCCTTGTCGGGTACGGGTCCTTGCTAAATTTAAGAAAACATTTACCAGCTCTACTTAACAGGGCTCAATTGTAAATTACTAATTGCCTAGATCAATGGAAAAAATAGTTATATAACACGATAGAGGTTTAGCCAGGCTCAAATTGTACATCTAGAGTTTGAGTGTTAATAAATTAATTATTTCAAAACTATATTGTATTAATTTTTCAAAAATAAAACAATTTTAATCTTAGCATGAATTCGATAAAAATAAATTATTAAAAGCTTACATCACTAGGTTTTTTCAATAGGATCTTACAAGTTTGACTGGGTTTAATAAAAACGTGGTTTTCTTTTTAGCTTGCACACTTATTTTATTTTATCATGTATATTAAATACTGATAAATGATTTTTAGTTAAGATAATTAAATATTAAAAAATAATTTATTTAAAAACAAATATATTCCTTGAGAAATATAGTTTTAAATTTTGGTTGTTATTTTTTTTAAATAGCTACTTGAGCACGTACCAAACTTTTAATACATTAGATCAATTCATATAATAATCTAAAAGGAAATATATTATAAGGTCCTGTGGCATTTTACAGGAAATGAATTTATAGTGTGATATAATTTTTGCATTGACTAGTTAGGAGTTGGGATTTATTGCCAGAGAATAATTTCACATAAAACTTTAATTTAGATTTTGTTTATTTTTATATTTTAAAAATATTATAATTTTTTAGATCATTTTAATTTATCAATATTAAATTTAATTTTAAAAATTAATAAAAATATTATTTTTAAATAAAAAATATTTTAAAAAACAATTATTACAACCACTCTCCAAGCACATCAACAAAATTTCAAATCTTCAAGCATGTCAGCAAAACTTCAAATCTTGACTTGAGATAATTCGAATGAAATTGCAAAATCTCTCCGACCCTACTAAATCCAAAGGGTCCACGTAATTTCAAGGCTGTGAATGATTGAATTCCTGTCAAGCACAAGACAATCCCAGTGCTCTCCTTCATATCCTTCCTGCTCGTACGAGCCTCCGAGGCTGCTATCCATGTGATTCTCGCGTGAAACCGGACCCTCTGGTGGTTCCTCCTCCTCTTGCGACATGCAATCCTGTTTTGTGCTTGACAGGAGTTCCACGTTAAACAGGATTGCATTCATATCCTTCCTGCTCGTACAATTACCATGCCCTCCTCCTCCTCCTCTTGCGACATGCAATCCTGTTTTGTTCTATCATTTGTGGTTCATGGCTAGAGTTCCAGGTCCCTTGTTAGTGGGTCCCATTTAATTTGATTAGACTTCACAGTTGGGCTTGGTCAGGTCTTGATCATGCAGAATCTTAGCCTTTTCCTGATCTTCTCTGCTACCCACCAACCGCATCATGTGGGTTAGTTACTTCTCCGGCCTTTCCTTTTCTTATCATTCACCTCCCTCCATCCCTCTCTCTCCCCCTCTCACCCACACACGTGTAAAAGTGTTTGATTTATTAGGAAAGAAAGAAACCTTTTCACCGGGATATTCAGGGTGTGTTTAGGATTTTGATATTAGTAATGATTAAAAATATTTTTTATTTAAAAATATATTAAAATTATTTTTATTTTTATTTTTTTATATATATTAACATATTAAAAAAATAAAATTTAAAAAACATGATTTTAACCACATTTCCAAACATGCTTTTAAATAATTATAGCTTCCAGGATATATTTTATGTTTTCTCGTGGTTTTTAAAATTATTTTTATTTAAAAATATATTAAATAATATTTATAATATAAATATTTATAAATCAAGATAATAAAACAACACTGAAAAACATTTATTTATAGTTTTTTTTTTAAAATATCAAATTCAAAGATTCTAAGGCGAGGTGGCCAGATGTTAGATGGCTGTCATTATCACTTGTTATTAATTAATTAATTAGAGTGTTGGTATTTTGATTGGTAGTCATGCATGCCCCCAGAAATAACTTAACAGAATGTGCGTTATGAATATATCGCGTGCCAACTTGTTTTAGAAATTGGAGAATTATTGAGGTTTGATTCGACAATTTAATTAATTAATTAATGGAATAATGTGCAGAAGTAATCGTTTGGTTCCCCACCAACGGAGGGAGAAGTTTTATGCTCGGAGCTCTTATGTTATTGTTGAGAATTTGAGAGAGCATGGTTAAAATATTTCTTTTTAATTTTAATATTTTTTAACATTTTAAAATAATATTTTTTTAGTGTTTTTATCATTTTAATATATTCTGAAATATATCTCAAATTAAATTTCAAATACCCAGCAAGCTTTTAATTTGACGTGAGACCCTCTGCCTTTTCATTTAAATATGGATCCTGACCTTTTCTCCATGTCAAGATTCTTTCCTCCCTTTATCGTTAGAAAGGAAGGTGCATCTCCTATTCATATACATTTCAAAAAAACAAAATGACATTATTCTTTTATTATGGCTCTAGACATTAAAAAAAAAATTGTGGATTTTAACAGTACAAAAACAGTTTTATCACTGTATATATAAAAAAAGGGGTTAAGTCTGCTGCTGAAAATAAAAATATCTTTTTTCATGAGATATATTTATTACTGCAAAATTAATTGGGAACAAAATAACCTGAATATTTTTTTGCAGTGTGGTGACTGTTTTTTCCCCGGGAGAAAAAAAATAATCTTTGAGCAAGGAGTTCTTTTGTTTTTTTAAAAAAAAAACAATTGAACAATAAAGTTAAGGTCACGTGCTTTGAAGAGAAAAAAAATACATGCACAGAGAGGCTTCTCCATCTTTAAAAAAAAACAATAAAATAATAAAATTAACCTTGAAATTAAAAAGACAAAGGCTGTTTAAGAGGGTGTTCTGTTGTTTTTTATTGGATTTATTGTTATGTTTAGGTTATATCAATAGCGGCATAATAATTTTAAATTTTTAAATATTATTAAATAAAAAGATGAATTGTTAATGCGTCAAGGCCTCCGTGACATTCAAGCAGGACACTAGAGACCTCGTAGTGGCTAAAGTCCTACTTTTATCATGGTGTTGGGAGTGGTGCAACATTTTTTTTCAATGATATGGCTTTTGATCACAAAGAAGGTCGTGTTGGGATGCAATGAAGGTTTTTTTTTTCTCCCTCTCATTTCATGGAAAAAATACGCATGAAATTCCAAAAACACAATTGTATCATCCACTTTGTAATCTTCTTAATTTTGATTATTTTCTTTTAATTATTGTTTATTTGGCTTTCGATGGCTTTTGAAGTTTGGATTTTTTTTCAATTTTATCTCTGGGCGTGTTATTCAACTCGATCTCTTCTTCGATTTGATCCCTATATTTTTATTTCCTTTATCTTTGTGTTTTATACTTTTCTTGATTTTTTTCTCTTGTAATTCTTGTATTTGTTTTTTAATTCATTTTTTATCCTCATTCTTTTGATTTCTATATTCTTATCCTCTTCTTGATTGATTTTTTTCCTCCCTCAACATTTAATTTTATTTGGTTTTTTTATCCAGTCTTTGTCCTTATTCCTCCAATAACTTTTTTTTATAAAAAATAATTTTTCTAGTTTTTTTATTTTTTAATTTAGCACCTATCTATTTTTTGTCATTTTTTAGGCCATGTTTGATCTGCATTATTTAGGTTTTAAATTGTTTTACAGTTAAATATTTTACTTTGTTATTTTTTTATAGTTGCCTTCCAACAGAGTAGTTCTTTACTAAAATTTTTTTTTTTTCAAATTACCATTTAACATTTAGTTGTTAGACTCGACTTCATTGTTTTTTATGTGTTTTTTTTTGTGATTTATAACAATCTGATATCTTAGGGAAATAGGTTAGTCAAGTCAGTCGTGGTTGTCTTAAATTTATTTCCCATTGTGATTTCTATGAGATTGATTTTTTAACAATTTTATACTTTGATGTTAAATTAATTACTATTGAGTTACATAATTTTTTTTATTAAGTTATCTAGAGTGTGAATTAGTTAAGTTAGCTTGTATTTTTTTTGTTCAATGTTTCTTATTTGACTTTAGCTTTTTTTTTCCCAGGTCCTCCTGGAAGTCTAATTTCTTTTTATTTCAATATTATGTTATGAGCTGTGGATCAATGAAGTTAATTAATTAACTTGGTTGTTTTCCTCAATTTTTTATGATTTTTTATATATATAATTTCTTGGCTTTGCATTAAGTTGTTTACCTTTGAATTTTGTTATTTTTTTTTCTATTTTGTTGTTTTAAAAGCATGTTGGTCAAGTTACCCTAGAACAACTTGCATTTTTTACTCACAATATGTTTTTCTTTAACTGTGCTGTTTTGTGAGGTACTTGTTTTTGATGTTTATTTTTCATATTAATTTTACATCACGTGTAATTTGCTAGTCGAGTTAATCCAGTTTGACTTGAATTTTTTTTTTAATTTTTTATTAAATTTTTTGTTCTTGAAATTTTCTATTTTTTTTCACTTTTGTTATTGTTTGGTGATTTTTAGAGTGAGGTAGTAAAGTTAACCTAAATTGATGAAGATATTTCTAACCTTTCTTTTTTACCTTGTTTTTGTTTTTTTACCATGTCATCTTTTTTATTTTTTATTCTAGGTTATTGTTTGGTGAAATTACCCCTAGCTTATTCAAGTTATTTTATTTGGTATTATATTTTTTAAATTCTTTTTTATTTTGATATGAGGTTATTCTTTTTTGTTTTATATTTTTAGCCGTGGTTTAGTTAATTTAATTTGTTTTATATTTCTGGCCTTGGTTTAGTTAATTTAACCTAGATTGTTTTGAATATTCTTTTTAAAAATCATTCTAATTTAAAAATAGTGAAATTCACACATTAATTGATAAGCAAATTATTTTAAATTTATGGAATCGATGAGAAGAGGCTGTTTTAGTTTTACTTCGCGCTTGGAAATAGTGGAGAGCGGAGGGAGGCAAACGGGAGTGGAGACCGGAGAGTGCAAGTCCCAAGATATTTTCCCTTGTTCTGGTAACAGAAAGGAAAAGGTTGAGTAAAGATTCCCCGTCGCCCACCGAAACCATCTATGATTGATTGTGTAATTGTATTTATTTTTAAAAACTTATTTTTAATATTAAAATAATTTTAAAATATTAAAAACATGTTAATTTTTTAAAAAATAATTTTTAAAAACACTTTTATAATAAAAAACAAAAAAGCCTTAATAAAGGCATAATAGCTATTTTCATATTAGCTTTTAGCATAATATTAATTTATTTTTTTTTGCAATTACTTTCCTCCTCTCTATCCGATTTAGAATTTTCTCCCTTCTCTCTTTTTATCTTTTCATTTTCCACCCTCGTCCAAACAAGAGAACAAAAATACAAATTTCTCACCTCCTTTTATCTTTTTCCATCCTTTTTTTTTCAATGAAAACATAGAATAATAGTTTGTTTTGTATTATAATAATAGATGCAGTTCAAAATATTTTAAAATAATATTTATTTTTATTTTTAATATTAACATATTAAAATGATTTAAAAACATCAAAAATATTTAATTTACAGAAAAATAAAATTTATTTTTAAAAAAATAATTTGAAAGTGTAAAAATAAGTAGTTTCTAAGCATCAACATTAGCATTCTTTGGAAATCATCCTCGTTAGTTTTCTTGCAAATTACACGATTCATTTAGTCTCAAAGTTCCAGAGATATAAAGTGTATAAAATCTAAAAGTGAAACGGAATCTATTAACAATAAATGGTGCGTGAGAATGAATTCATGGAAGCTGCTAATTCTTAACAAAAAAAATAACCCATGGAGGATGATAAGCAGCAACAGGCAATTTAATGTTTATTGACAGAAATTAGACAACGATTAGCCAATCTCGGGCTCTATCAAACGCCTTGTGATTCCATCATTACCACTCATGTGGATCCTATGTGGCGCACCATTCCATGTACAGCCCAAAGACAGCAAAGCACTCGTGAATCCTAAAAATCCGCACGTGCACTTTAGGTCAAAGTTACCTTGTCTTTGCTAGATCTATTCAACGCTCAAACCCCCAACAAATCATTTCCCTTCTTCACTGGCACAATCGGTGACCACAAGTACGGACTTCTCCCAGCTGTTGGATTAGGCGCAAAAAAATGCAGGCCGCTCGTCACGGGATTCCCCACACATGCACGCGCAACCATTAACCAGGAAAGGGTTAAAAAGCCAGCTTTTCTTGTTTCGTGCATGAAAGTATCTAGCAGGCCCAGCGAGCCATCCCTATGTGACCGGCTGAGCTGGTCACCATGTGGTGAACGGTTAGTCATCCTTTGCTCAGATCGGTGTTTTCAGTTAATCAATGTTTTAGGTCGGCAACAACTAGATGGGCTGCACGTGCTTCTGACGCACGGTCCAGGTTGATTCTCGGATCATAATTTAGGGACATTCATGCCCATGGTTGATTAAATGGAAGTTGTGATTGCACGTGGGGGTTGCAAGGGCATTATCGAGACATTCAAGTCTTAAGGATAATTAAGGAAGCATGTTTGGTTGGTGAAGTTGTTTACTGCAATAGGGAATTGTGGAGATGATATAACAGCACAATCATTTAAGATGATAAATAAGTGATTAATTTATGAGTTAATTATTAGCCTACCCTCAGAATGTTGACAGGTCATCATCATTATTAGTCTCCATGCTCATGATACGATCTGTCTCTCGCAGGCAGGAGATTGGGAGCCCACGTGAAGATTCTTCTTGATTGCAAATGAATCTGTAGAAAGACTCCCATCTTAATATCTTATCGTTGTATCATTATTATTCAAGACTTGAAATTAATGATGACTCGGGGCATACGAAGATGTACTTGCGTGGTTGCATAAAAGGGCGGAGTAAGAATTTTTTTCTATTCTAGGGTTATTAAGCGTGTGTCTGTGTATAATTTTTTTTTAGTTAATAATAAAGTTTCAATTTAAATTTAAAGTATATAAAACTAAAAAATAAATTATATTTTTGAAATTACACCTTCTATAATGTAAATAAAATTCTTTAATAATAGAAGCCGAATCAATATTTTCAGCATATTTTTTTCCAATGTAAATTATCATAAAATATGCTAAAAAATTATTTTTTGTTTTATTATGAAACACATTTTTAACATGTTTTATTATTAAAAATACTCGCTTTACGAAGGTAATAAAAATAAACAAAGTTAAAATAAAATAAATCAACTTGTCAATTAAATGATAACGCTATGATTTAATTATTTTAACTAATCATCGATATAATTTAGAAATGGTAGAGATATTTTAAAAATTCTTATGATGAATCACATCAATCTAATAATGTTATATCCGAGATCTCAAATAATACATCTCCTGTTAAATAAAATCTTTATGATAATTTTTTTTAACAAGCTTCTAAATAACTCAACTTTAAATTATTTACAGTTGTCCTTAGGTTTCAAAGTAGAGTTAAGTACAAAGAATTTTATTGTCCTATTACTAAATCTAGAATTTAATTATTTTAACTAAAAATCTATCATTGAGTTACATATATTGTAATAATAATATTGATATATTATCACTAGTTTTTGTTATTAACATAAATGACCTGTAGTTTTTTTATACGAAGCATTTATATGTGTTATATCTCATATTATGTACAAACATGTTACACATATGCAAGGAGAAAATCAAATCCCACATCTCTCAAATTCAAAATAATACTTTATTAATTGATAAAAAATAAGATATGATTAAATCAATTTTCAAGTTGTAGGAGTTCTTTGTCTTTTTCAAGAATACAATTTTTTTTTTATCTAATCAAAGATAAACTATTCATATCTAAACTTAATGAAAAATATTTAATTTTCTAAATTAGGATTTCACTAGTATCTTATTTAGGTTAATAATAATTTTATCTTTTCGATAAATTTATCTTTCCTATTTTGTAAGAGAATTTATTGTAAAAGGTCATGAATTATCATATAAAATAATTAAATTTTAATAAATGTATTAGTAAGATTTAGTTAATGAATGTCAGAGAAAACTGATTATTTTTAAAAATTTTAACTGGACCAAGATTAATATATCGGCTAAAATCTTTTAGTAAGTGTATTTAAAATCCAAAATAAATTTATTTATTTTTTAAATATTAAAGATAAATGAAAGAATAAAATTTAATTATTTTTTCATGAAGATCTTCTTATCAATTTGTTGGATGAAAGATAGATTATTTATATAAAAACTTAATAAAAAAAATTCAATATTTTAACAAGGTTTTTACTAAGTTATGCATTTTGGTTGTTTGCTACTAATCATTCTGCAATCCTAAATAATACTACATGAGAATGTTAATGCCAAATTATGTCTTTTTTAATGAGAATATATTTAAAAAATTTTAATTTAGATCTATTAGAGCACTAAAAAAAACTTTTTTCATAACTTATTAATTGTTGCATTTAATTACTATATTTTTATGTAAATTAGAGTTTATGATTTATTTTTCTACCTAGACTACAACCCACCTTAACTTTGCACACCCCTTCAGATATGAATATATACAAGAGGGTCATTATGAATGATTAAAAAAACACCTTACTTTGCCAGCTTTCTACTTGGTATGTTTTTTATTACCTTGAAATAATCAACAATTTTCTTTTAGCATTAACATGGTCTACTTTTATATTATTATATTAGTGAGGAACAGACACTCATCTCTCTTTTGAATCTTTTTGTTAAATAATAATTTTGGTTTTTTTAGACTAGCATAACAAATTGTTCTTTTTTTTAATAAATAAATAGTATAAGCAATAAAATACCAGGGACTTCACATTTTTTATAAAGTTGCGAAAAAAATATATATGAGAGACAAAAATAATATTTACAATTTTTTAATTATATTTTTTATATATATATGACTTGAGAGTCACAAATATTATATGTGACTCAATTAAAAGATTCATCCTAGAACAATTTCTTCTATCATTAACTCACTGTTAAAAAAAAAACACAATTCACATAATTTAAATAATTAGTTTTACAACAATAAGATATAATTCAAATAAACATAACATAATATCTTAAATCATAAGCAATACAATTAAACCAGTGATTAATATAACATTTCATTAAAATCAAACTAATTATATATCTACTCACAATCGTCAAAACATATAATAATATGTAACAATATTTCATAATTACCTCATCTTGTGGAAGACCTAGAGCACTCTTGGAATAGTCTAGCGCATCATCCTAACTCATCTAACTTGAGGGCGAATCTATAAAATCTATATAGCCGTGAGGAGGACTAACATTACCCCTGCTCATTGAAGAACCAGTATCCCTAAAATACCACCAGTAAACAATCTCAACTTTTGGCAATGCCACTTTAAGATACTTAACCTCCCCAACCTATTAAAGTCCACCACAATATAAATTGGGTGCAATGTTAGCCATAATATATCACATCTCATCACCATCTTTGCAAATGTTGTATAAATTGATCAAATGATACACATATTACCTAATCGTTAAGGTGGGGCTTACTCGCGTGCATTCTGTAATTAAGGAATATATTTTAAAAAAACCAATAAGAGGAATTCTAGCCTTGCAATCCATTCAAAATGCATATATTTTTTTTAATTTTAGCCACAACATATTCTAATATAGTGTCGGGGCAAATGTCTTTATACAGGTAAGAAAGTAAGGTGATGAAGGCACTGAGGATGACGAGTTTCACTTTGTATTTTTATTACTGGATAAGGCGATCTTAAACTATTCATAATTGATAGAAAAAAAGAGTTTGCAATGCATCTAGGATTGGAAGTGAAATAAGAATATGTAAAATGTTGCATAGAATTTTTAAGTATGATCATAAAGGATGTTGGCTTGTCATATTATGCAAGGAATTAACTCTAACTAAGAACAAGGATTTCCCAACAAGAATCATTATTTAGCTCCAATTAAGCTAAATCACTATCAAGAAATAAAATTCTCTAATATAAACATCGCAATCCTAAAATGTTAGGTTACATGGCCCAATAAAAAAAATAGTCTTTTATACAAGACCTAATACCTTGTATAGTTCCTCCTCGCGTACCTCCTTACACACATTCTCTCATTGTAACTCATAACTTTACATTGATGTACCAATACATTGCCCAAATGAAGGACACAATAGCTAGGCATAACAAGCATCATATTCACATGCTAATAGTAGGTACTCACACATATCATCCCTAGTCACTCTAATAAGCAAGTAGACCACGGTTTCTAATGGGGCTAATAGCCTTTATTCATTAACGTGTTTGTTGGATTTCTAAATATTATACATGGAAATGAAAATAATAAAACAAAATTATTCTGAAGTTAATAGAATCCTATTAAATAGATATAGAGTTATTCAGATATTTATTACCTGAAAATCTGATATTCTTCAGCTTTGAATAATTTTTTAAAAATTTAGTTATCGTAAACCACGGTTATTTAATTGTCTAACTTTCAATGATAATTTATACAAACCACCAATATTTTTTTTTAAATCTTAATTTAAGAGATAGAGATTTTTATGCCTAGAGTGTTAGATTTTTATTTTACGAGTTATATAGTTTTTTAGTTTAATAAATAAGCACTTAAAATAAAAAAGGCATAACTTAATATTTATAAGAAAATATGAAAAACCTTAAAAATTTGTAAAATATCAATTCACCCCTTGAATAATATCCATATATTAATTTAGGAAAATATAGAAATTAACCTAGTCAAGTCCCTACTTGATTTTTCTAGGTCTAGAAATATAATATTTATATTATATTTTGATCAAGTCATACTTAATTAAATCATCATAGTTTGATTCGTGGCCAATGATTCTTATGTGTGTAACCCATTAGGTTTTTAATATGTTGACTCGAATATAAATTCTAATTTCAATTAAATAAATTAAACAATTTAATTTATTATCAACTCAATAATTGATTAACCTGTATTTAAAGATCAAATATATCATCCAGTAATGTGTTATAATACCCTAAATATTACAAAAACTACTAATGATTTAACTTAACCTTCAAGTGAATGGTTTTTCATTGTAATTAATATCGTCTCATCAATAATGTTTTGATGTAACATGAAAACATGAAGTATGTCTGTCATGTTAAATCATTTTTTTCTCTACATAATAGTAATTGATTGCTTGAATAATTTTTTTTTTAAAATTCAATCCACCTTGGTCAAGGATTTCTTAGACAATACTATTTGAGAATAAATGAAATATTTTTTTTAAATGTACCTAAGGTGATGATTCTTCCATTGATTACTCAAATACCTTTATATAGTTTATGTTATGTCTAGTGTGTACCTCTTCGTTACCTTGACTAAGACAACATGTTAAATGATTAAAAATACTATTCTCTGTATAAGATAACTTAATGATCTTAAGTTTACATATCACTTACTTAATTATTACATAAGCTTTTCTATAGACATAAGTAATCTTCATATAAAATTCTTATGTGAGCTAGGTTAGTGTATATGTCTTATGACAAGCATATATATATATATATATTAATTCTAAGTATTCATTGCACCTCAAATTATAAGAATAACTACTTTTTTCATAAAGAAAAGAATATATCATGTATCAATCTCGATGGTTTTAATAATCATCAAGTATTTATAAAAGCATTTACCATAAACATTTTAGCAACAATGATTTGATGCAATATGAATCCCGTAATTATAACAACTTTATAATTTTTTTAAAATATTTTTATTCCATGAACTTTATCTTAACTCTTGATCTGTAAATCAATTATTAGATTTATTAATATAATATTATATGATTTTTAAAGATAAATTAAACTTTTATTAATAATAAATATGTATTTACACAAAAGTAATAATGTCATGTGTAATTAACTAATTGGATACATGACATATTAAACTAACAATGTCTTGATCTTGGATAAAATGTAATACGAACTAAGTCAAGTTCAAATTTGATCTTAAAATATATGGTGACTTATTTTGCGAGATCATGTCTAGTTTTGCCCAAAAATTTTTTGACCTATTTATTTTTTCAATTGAATATTTTGATCCAAAACTTTTTTATTTATTTTTTAATCTCTAGGTTTGAGAGATGAGAGAGAAAAGAGTTCCTGAAAAACATTAAAAAAGAGAAAAAGTTCACAAATATCCAATATTTAATGAAAAAATTAGTTATTCTTAGTGATAATAAGTTTGAATTAATGAGAGGAGTTTTATTTAGATATTTTCCCTTTCATCTCAACAAAAAAAATCTTTTTTTTTTTTCATAACATGATTTTGTTTTCGTATCAATTGAAGTATATTTTGAGTTAATACAGGAGTTAATGAGTGAAAATATGTTGAAAATCCCTTTTTAGGCAAAAATTTACTAACCTCGATTTTTCACCCATCTTTCTTATTGTTGAATTCTGGATTCAAGATAACGAGTAATTTAACTAATTTTTTTTTTAAAAGGTAACATATTATTTGCCGTGTCAGCCAACTTGAAAAATAAACAGGTGAGACATGCAGGGTTAGCTTTGCAAGCCCAGATATGTATCTAGGCCTTTCTTTTCATTAATTTGGCCTCCACATAACCTTTGGATCAATGTAACTTACTCGTAGACTTGTGATTCATCCACAAGGAGACCAAATTCCTTGGAGAAAAAAAAACCGGCGCTTCATATCTAGTTTCAACCACAGCAAAACAAAACGCTATGTGAAACAAAGGGCCCAGAGAATGTTTTATCTTGGAAGGAGGATAGGTCCAAACAACTTGAGCGGCGTCGTGTTCAAGGGGCGAATAACATGCAAGCTTGCCCATCTGGCTTTGGACTATTGGCCCAGTGTCATGGCCTGTGTAAAGCAACATTAATGTGGTCTACCAGGCCCAGGTTTCCCACTGGACTCGACCGGAAAAACGAACGCATCTTCCTTCCCTTCCAACACCAAAAATTATTTGCGAAAAATTTGAATTATTTTCTCAGAGGCTTAACTAGCTGCCAATGGCACCGTTCTCTTGAAGCGCGGCTCTCCCATCTCCCCCTTTTTTTTCGAGACATTTCCGTCCTTCTAATTCGTGTCTCTTGAATCACGAATTCTTCTCCGAGAGAAGATGGAGCGAAACCAAATGAACGGTCGGGTTTCACCTTCCAGCTCCGCCGACTGCGGTGGAGGCACTGCAAGATCCACTGCTTTGCCTCGTCAACCTAACTACAGCAGCCGAGCTGTTCAAGTGCGTGAAGCTCTTTCTCAATTACTTTATAAAACCCCGAAGCCCTTCCTAGCTATTGTCCTACTACTATTTTTTAGGGTTTTAGGATCATTATTGCATCACAATCTCACTGTAACATAGAGTTAACCTAAGCTCCTTTTTTTTATGGTATTGTTGTTTGAAGCGTCATTGAATTCAAGTAAGCTTTTTTATTCAAGTAGTACCTGCTTGTGATTATGTATTTATCTGCTTATAGTTAGTCCAATGGACCTCATTCCACGTTAATTTTCAATTATACAGCGGATTAGGGTATTTTCATTTTTGTTGTAGGGTGTGGGGTGGAGAAACTAGTGAACGGAAATTTAGGTTTTGAACCATCATTGACAACTGAACTTTCCTCGGTAGGATTAGAGAACAATAAAATGTTATCGTTTGCTAATCAATTTATGTATTTTAGATGTACCCATAATACTACGAGGAAGAAGTGAAATTTGTAGTCCAACGAGGATTGTTAGTGGTTTGCTACTTCATACATTGTGTCTCTAGTTGTTTTTTTGCTTAACGGGCATGCTCCTTGAAACTGGATTTGATAGCAATTGTATGAGCTGCTGGCTGTTTGTTTTGACTAAGCTAGTAAGGTTAAGACCGGTTATTATTTCAAAAGGATGTTTTGCGGGGACCAATTTTGCTTAAACAAGTAATGCTATGAATTGACCTGATTGGATTTAGATCTAAATCATGGTGTATAGAATGTTTGGCGTTAAAGTTCTCTTCTTGTCCAATTGTCACCAGTTCATGCTTGGGGATTTAAGCATTTATGGCTTGGTTTTTTGCACTCCAGAAGAGGGATATGACACACCTCTTGCTGTGTATTCATCAGTTGCTTGGTCAATGAGAAATTTTATTTTTGTGCTGATTCTTATCACAGGAAGCATTGGAACACTTGGCATGTATTGATTTAATTGAGTTGTGCAGCGAAGCAAAAGTCGAGCGTTGCCGGGCAACTAGAGATTTGAGAAGTTGTGGGCACTATGTTCAGCATGTGTTGAACTCATGTGGCCATGCTTCCTTATGCTCTGAGTGTAGTCAACGGTGTGATCTTTGCCCAATTTGTAGAATACCTATTCCAAAGACTGGAATTAGGCTCCATCCTCGCCTTTACTATGAGTGCATAGAGGCTGGCCTTATTTCCAAAAGATGTGATGAAAGATTTCAGGAGAAAGAAGATGTGGACAATGAATTAACTGCTGACGTCCAACGGCTTTATTCTTTATTTGATGTTGCCTTGGAAAATAACTTGGTTTCTTTGATTTGTCACTGTATCCCTTTGTTGCATCTACCTTAGCCGTATCTATGTTTATTCACTTTTAAAAAATTGGTGCATTTGATTCATTTCTAGTATTTTTAAAATTCTTGCAAAGGCAATTGGCTAAAATATTATTTCTTCACTTTTTTTCCTTTGTTTCTAAATGGAAGCATTTGAACTGGAAAAATGATATTTGAAATGTGAACAGCCTAATACTTTTATTACTGTGTGACTGTCTAGGCATTCATGCTTTATAGAAGATCTATTTTCATTTCTGAAATAAAATTTGGAAAAAAGATTAAAGGCTCCATGCTTGAACTTTTGAATATCCTTAACATAAATTTAACAGATGTCACAGATATTTGTATGGATGAAAGTGCTGTGTCTAGCGATCCTGTCATTGCTTTCTTGTTGGATGAAGTGGTTGTCAAGGATTGGTGCAAGCGGACATTTAAAAAAATCATAGCAGAACTTCAAATAATATGTATCCTCGAAACTTTTCAAATTTTATATTCTAAGGGTTGTTATTACTTTGTGTAATTGCATTTATATTGTTTGGGTGATCACCAAAGTGTAACAGTCTTAACATTTTGTTAGATAATCTTGAAGCAGAAGAAATGAAAACTAGGTTGAGTTTACTTCTTAAACTTTCTGTGCATTTGGCTGGAATATCCAATGTCCTTGAAGTTTTGGAATCATCATTTAAGGATAGTCTTTCAGCACGACTTCATGACTTACAGCTCCTTCAAGAGAACATTTCAAAGGCGAAACAGGTTTGGTTGCCTAACAGAATGCTACCTTCAAGTGTTTATGGGTTCCAAACTTAGAACTTTTTCTGTAGTTCTTGCTTTCCTATATGTTGTTGTTCCATTGTACATGGTGTCACCTAGTTCCATCCTTTCATTTCCTCTTGTGAATATTTTGTGATATTCTCTTCCAGTATTTTGAGAATCCCATGATCTATTAGTTGATATTTTGAAAAGCCCACCCTGCAAGAAACTGGAGCTTGGAGTTCAGAAATGTCCTGCACATTTAGAATTCTTATTGCCTGTATTTTTATCATAATCATCATTGTTGTAATAATAATACTGACTTGATGATTTCTATTGAACTGAGAACATCTTTTTTCTTCTTCCACAAGTGTTATAGAAACCATAACATGCCATTTAATGTCTTCTATTACTGCATGCGATTCATAACCCATTTTATCTGTTGATTCTTGATTTTCAGCATATGGAGATTATAGCATGGTGTGCAAGACATCACTTTCTGGAGAATGTGAGGTCTCGTTATGCCAATTTATCATCATGGCGTTCTGTTGTCCATCAAAGGAAATCAGCAGCAATTAAGCGTTCATGGCCTGATGTGGCAAATCAATCTGCTGAGTCCAGCATGCTAGCTGGTTCTCTGTTCATTGAAGATGCTCTGGCCAATCTCAAGATAGAGCAGAATCATATGCAGGAGATGGGAGAAAAGTCAGAACTTGCACCATTGCAGAAGGATGGAGGGTTGTTTTGCAAGTCCAAGCTAGAGGGTTTGGAAGTGTGCTATCCATTTGAAAATCTGCGATCTGCTGTTGATGTACTCTTTTTACATGGAAGTTCAGATTTGGTGCTTGCAAAGCAAGCGATTGTATCCTTTATCTCTTTGATCCTTCTTAAAAATGTTTCTGATAATTATATATTCTCATCTTGCGGAATGTAATGTCATCCTTTGTTTTCTTAACATAAAAAACAGTTTCTTTATTATCTTTTTGATCGACATTGGACAATGCCAGATGAAAGTTGGCGACACATTGTAGATGACTTTTCAGCTACATTTGGTATAACCAGGCATTCATTATTGGAATCACTTACCTTCTATCTTCTGGACGATAACAACGAAGAAGCTCTGCAAGTAATTGAATGTCTACTTATTCTGATACTGAATTATTGAATTAATCTAATCTTCTGTTTTATTTCTGATCAAGACAATGGATATAGCATTAAAAAACTGCATCAGGCTACAATTCTTGTTAGGAGTTCCTGTTATTTGAATATGAATTATAGAGTCTGGCAGTTTAAGGATGCAGAAATACAACATACAAGTGAAATCTTTTAATTTAAGTTCTCAAGTATATATATTTTTCATTTAATGTGTTGTTAATAATACAGCTTGTTGAAGCTACAAGTATCTGAATGAGGCTCTATTTAATTCCTACATTATTCAAAGTTTTTATTTTGTATTCTTCTAAAGTAAAAGATTCGAAGATTTCATTGGTAACGGGTAAAACTCTGTTACAAGAAAATTATACTGTGTTTGAAAGTATCCTATTAAGATCCATCAGTGCAGTCTTTATGCTATTGCTTAAAATGCATAAAACTCTTCATATTCAATAACTTGTGGTGGCAGATATTCTGTACTGTTGTACTTGTGTATTGTAGCTACATTTTGGGAATGACTGCAGCACTTTTTCTAATCCTCTCATGAAATGAAATGTGTGCTTTCCAAGTTCCTTTTTAGATGCTGACAGCTATTCATTGATTTATTTTCCTCAGGAAGCTTGCAACCTTCTTCCTGAGATTTCAGGCCCATCAACTCATCCTAAGATTGCTCAAGTGCTATTGGAAAGGGAGAATCCTGAAACAGCATTGATGGTCTTACGATGGTCTGGGCATGATGGATCTCATATGGTTTCACTTAGTGATGCTGTTACTGCAATTCAGGTTAGGGTGGAGTGTGGACTGCTGACTGAAGCATTTATGCATCAGAGAATGCTCTGCACCAAAGTCAGGGAAAATAAGTTCAAGGCTGGACCACCTCGAGATGCTTCTGATGATCTTAAAGGTGAATGCAGGACCTGGGAAAACTGGGTGGAGATATTGGTGACAGAAATTTGTTGTCTCTGTATCAAGAATAATCTGGTAGATCGAATGATAGGGTTGCCATGGAATTTGGATGAACAGAAATATCTTCATAAGTGTCTCTTGGATTATGCTTTCCATGACCCTTCAACTACTATTGGAAGCCTTCTTGTTGTATTTTATCTTCAGGTAACTTCTTCACTGATCTTAATCAACTTTGGTTTGAAACAAGATTGGCTCTTTTGTTGATGAATTTGTCACTTAAAAAGGGAAAAGAAAAGAAATTGATGAGCTGAATGTTTGATATGTTTAGTTTTGTGACCAACTTGGTTAATTTTCAATATTCCCTTGGCTTTGCTTTTTCTTCTGCTTAACATTAATGGATTTTTAGGTCAGAGAGTGTTCTAGGATCAATGATATTTTTGTTTGGTCGAACTGTTGATGAGACATTTAACTGTATGTTACTGAGTTGTTATATTGCAATCATCTATGCTATATAGTCCTAGTATTGGCACTGGCTAACCAAACTCCATATCAGGTACAATTCAAAAATTATCATTTTCCTTTTCATGTGTTCATGTTTAATAAAAATGTTCTCACAGTGAGATTTTGGTTATAAATTGAAAGCAAAGTTCCTCCTACAGCTCATCAACCAAGCAAAGTCACTCACTGCAAATGATTTGACAAATTCATCTCAATATCCTTTTATTTTTGAAAATGATGGCTTTCCATGAATAAAATTATTTGCAAAATGCCCCTACTATCTATCATCAACTGTTAGCATTTCTTGACCTCGGTACTGAAATGAAAGCAGGAGTATGGTTGAAAATTTAATGAATACTGATGGAAGACAATTATATCTCATCTAATGTTTGTTTTAAGATCTAGATTTTAAAACCTGGAATGCTAGTGGTTAGTGCTGCTAGAGCAATCCTCCATAGGGAATGCTATATCGAATAAATTGATGCTGTAACTTGTAATTTTGTGAATGATTTTGCTATAAAGTTCCACTTCTATTTATCAAATTTCTTATACGTCTAGACTACTTGACAACCTGCTATCACATATATATTTCTCTGTTCCAGCGATACAGGTATGCGGAGGCATACCATGTTCACTCTAAACTTGAGAGCATGGAGCAGGAGTTCATTTTAAAAAATTCTATCAGTGGAGAAGCTTTATCCAGAATAAGATCAGCTAGTCATCGCAGAGAAGAACTTGTTGTAAGTGGTTAAAATCATGTAGAAATTATGTGTGCATCCTGCATTTTTGCCAAAAAGAAGTATGCTTTTTGACCGGTTCAAGTTTATTCTGTTGAAAGGAGTGTTAAATATGAGGTTGTTATTGATTTCAAGTCTTATTTTTTTTAATCTAATCTTCAAAACCAGAATAGCGGTCAATTAATTTTTCCAAAAGCACTCACTCAGAAGCACAAAATTAAAGCAACTCTATGGGAACTCTTAAGGGCTAAGTTTTAGGTGCTGCAGTGTTGGACCAGCTAGGAGTGCCTAACTGATACTAGGTTTCTTAGAGTGAAATCATTGTCTCTTAATGCAAATTGTAATATAACTTTATTGTTCGGGAAGAAATAATATTAAGGTGGTGTTTGGGAGGGAGTTTCGTCAAAATTTGAATTTTTTTTTCTTCAAAATAATTTTTTTAGTGTTTTTGGATTGTTTTGATATAAAAAATAAAATAAAAAAATAATTTAAAAAGTAACCGCTACTGCAATATCAAACACT
Source organism: Populus ilicifolia (assembly GCA_015708895.1). NCBI lineage: Eukaryota > Viridiplantae > Streptophyta > Magnoliopsida > Malpighiales > Salicaceae > Populus > Populus ilicifolia. The sequence goes on from SRLM01000223.1 coordinate 1,055,328, forward strand.
CTTTAAAGTTACTGACCAGATGATACATTCATTAAACAGGTCCAATCCATTCATTTGCTGCCAAAAGTTCAACAGGAACAAGTTAAGACTGGAAAATTGCCACCTGAGGTCCATAGGATGTCAAGTGAAGAAGTTGAAATTCAAGAAAGGGCTGATCTTCCCATGGTACAAGAGCCAAAGTCAAGCAGTTTATTGGTTTCATTGCCTGCGAATTCTTCTCTTGTTTCGCTGATAAATCGTCACATTATGCTCAAACCATCAGCTCTTGAAACTCCACCAAGATTTGGTGCATCTATCAAGAATCCTCACGTGGAACTGGGTAACTATGGCTCCTCATCAGTTCTCCATCAAAGGTTATCTAGCAGTCCAGAAAGAACTCAGAAGCGTCGAGTTAGTGTCAACAAAAATTTCAAAGTTGACAGCATCTCAACTCCTATGATGCATCATGGTAGTCACATGAATACCCCACCATTAAAAGAGACCAGCAGAACTTCATTAGAAGTGCTTCCAAACAGTAACCTGCTTCACAATTTGTTCGACAAAATGTCACCAGAGAGGGAACAAAATGGGTTTGTTAAGCAATTAAGAAATACCAGTCCTCCATATTCCCATAGGATTACAGCTAATCCAGTGGCGTTGTTTGGCAGCAATAATGGTTTACCTAATGATAGAAATGGTGGACCTAGAACTAAGAGCTCTAAAGACGATCCGATGGACATAGCTTGGAGGTAAACAATACCTTTTCCCTTGGCCTCTTCTTACCCTCTTCTAATGCTTCCTTGTGAAATTATTCTAGTTCAAAAATACCCATTCTCATCCTTAAAAAGCTTTATTTAATTGCAGTGCAGTGCTCTGTTCTCATTCTGTTGTGTTTATGTTTCCCTTATATTTCAGTGGTAGAGAGGAGTTCATTGTTGATAAAAGGGAGGTGAATGATGGGCTGAGATGGAGAACTGATGAAACCAGTGACGAGGAAGAAGAGCATGTTCCAGAGAGAGTTGTTGGAATTGGTTCTTATACAGCAACTGCAAGGAGAGTTAGAAAAAGTAGATTTTCCAGAAGATGAACATTGTTGTTCTTTCTTTTTTGTAACGTACAGGTGCCCCCAACCTTATATGGTGGCATCTCAGGATATGGGATAAGCAGGAAGTGCAAGAAGCAGCAGTGAAATGAAGCCACGAATTTATTTTTTTTATTTAGAGGGCCTGCACCGCTAAGATTTCCTGGTTTTGATGAGGTATATAAGCCTACAGTATACTGATTCATAGTTTTTGGATATGGAGTATGAGATTCATGCAATCTTCTTTGCTTCTTTCGGTTGTGTTGATCAAGTATGATTTTTGGTTGTTGGCAAAAGTTTTGTATCTTGAGAAGTAATTCAGTTTCTGCTTCATGTACTCAAAATATCCAGGGAGATATCTCTGACAGTTACTCTTAGATTTTGAAAAACACTCAAATTTTACAGGTGGCTTTTACCAACTAGAGTCTTTCAAGAAGGGAAGATTTGCTTCTTTTTTTCTTCACCTTTTGCAGAATGCAGTGTGATTTTTGCAAAGAATTCACTGAATCTGCCAAAAATAAAAGTAAGCAATTTCACGTTTTTCTTATCTATCGCTTTCATACCATGATTGAATTCTGTGTGGTCTTTGCAAAACTATTAAATTAGATGGTTACAATTCAAAAATTGTTTAGTTATTTTTATTTGATGTGGTGAAGGCTCCGTGACTCGCTATAATGGATTCTGCTAAAAGTATGCCTTTCTTACACAATGGTTGATGAAAAGCAGTTTCACAACAACGAGATTGTGCAGTTTAGGCTTCAAGCATTAGCTAAACTTCTCAAGAGTAAAGGCCCTGAAGGGTGTTGGACAGTTACTTCGACCTTGCAGAACCCAATACCACAGGTCATCACTCGATCATCACTGACTTCCATTTTACCATGCTCCCAACTCTTTCATGAATTCATTCATCATTTTAGGAGACAAGGGGGGTGATTTTGGTGTTTCAATGAAGAATTAGACAATGTTTTGGGTCATCTGGAGGTTGTTTTCTCATTAGTTTTTTCTGGTACTAGAGTTTTTTTTCTCTTAGGAGCGGCGGCATGGAAAAAGTAAGTTGTACTTGTATATACATCGTAACCATGATTTAGAATCATGGGTTTTTTATGAAATCACGATTTAGAATATTAATTTTGTATTTAAACTATTTTTCTAGATAGTGTTTCTTTAACAACCACGATTCAGAATAACAATTATATAAAAACTATATTATTTTTCTAAAACTTTTCAAAGTGTGTCATTTTCTCTTCACTGTTTAGAAATTCTGTGAGTTTTAAAAGAGTTTATTTTTTTCACTTCAAATTAATTCTTTTATATTTTTAAATTGTTTAGATATGTTAATATCAAAAATAAATTTTATAAAAAATAAAAAAATATTATTTTTATACATTTTTAAACTAAAAATATTTAAATAAAAACAACCGCAACTCTTCCATACACCCTCTTCTTACTGTATACTGGCAACATAATTTAATATTCCTTTAATTTGAGGCATTCCTTCCTTGAAAACTATCAATATTTCATAAAGCCAGGAAAAAGTGCATTCTAAAAAGTGATATATACTCTCTCTCTCTCTCTCTCTCTTCCTTTTCTGAGATATGCAATATTTGTGCCCCTGTAGTCTAAGATTTTTAGGTATTCTTGCAATTTATAAAGGAAATTTATGGTGAAACAGGGGAGAGAGGGCAGAGGATCCAACCATTAATAAAAAAGATTTATAAAGGATTTATTAATTAATGGCTGAAGAACCATTAAGTGATAAAATAAAGAGTAGAGGGACTAAAAGGATGTTTCAATAAAAAAATTACAGGGACCATATTGGGTAAATCTTATTAATGAAATAAAAGATTTTCTGACGAGGCAAGGTTAGGAGTGAGATTTGCCTCCGTTCCTTTATGAAAATCATATTAATGAATAATGAAATTAAAAATAATAAAATTAAAAAACAATATTTTGTTTGTATAATGGTTTCTCGCTAGTGCTTGTACATCCAATATACAACGAGGCTTGTCGTTGCCATTTTGCATAACTCCTTTTGTTCTTTTTATGTTGAATTCTGCAAAAGAATTAATACTTTCAAAATTATTCTTGTCATTTTTTTTATATCAATGCAACATACTCTATTAAATGTTATGGGTTTAAATTTCGAGATCAATATTCATGATAATTTATTAAAAGATTTAATATATTAAACCAATGTGATAATTAATCTTAAAACTACTTGAGAAAAAGCCAATCTTATTTTTTTAAAAAAGTGACCCAAGAATATCTTTATTATTGAAAAAGAAATATTTGTAAATAACTTCTTCAAAATGTTCTCTTATTTGATTTACATCTCATGAAACAGAAAAGCACCTTTGGGCTAAACCTCCAAGAATCGGTTTTATTTTTTTAAATGTCTAATGAAAATTTGAAATAACTTTTCGTATACGGTTGATTACTGATGGAGCTCTCCTGTTAAATATAGAGGTTCAGGATCCGACGTACCAAAAATAAAATAATTTAAAATAAATAAATAAATTCAAATTTTATCAGTTTTTTTAAAATACAAAAATAAAAATGTTGTAAAAATCACTTTTGACGAGAGGATAAGCTAAGAAATTAAGTTCCCTCAACTCTTTCACTAAAGTGTTTAAGATTGTTGTGCTGTGTGTTTTTTAAAATAATTCATTTTTTATATTAGCTTGAAAAACACCAAAAGAAATTTAAATTTAATGATTTTTCAAGTTAAAAAAACTTTTAAAAAAATTAATTTTAATTTTGCACAATTTAACTTTTTTAAATCCAAATTAGCACTCAAATGCATATATTTTTTGGAGGGGGTAATTGAATTAAAAGATAGAGGGCTAGAATGAAAAAATCATATAAAATAAATGGTGACTTTGAAATTTATATTAAATGTTTCTTTTTGTCCCTCAGTTTTGTTGGCTTTTATATTAATAGTCACTTTAATTTTTTAAAATTTAATTTTGATACTAAACTTTATTATTTTTTTTCAATTATTTTTTATAAGAAAAGAGAGAGACTCCCTAGATTTTCATGAAAAGAAATAGAAATTTATTATTGGCAATTTTAACTCCTAAAACAATTAATTTTTGTATCGAGTGATTTTGAATGATAGGAAAGAGTTTGAGTTAGATATACTTGCTTTAACTTAAAAATATCTAAAAAAATATATTTGAAATTTTAGAAATATTTTTTTATTCTAGTTTAATTTCAGGTCTTAAAATGTTTTTATTTTTATTTTCTGGGTTCATAAATTAGCTTAACAAAATTATACTAGAAGAATCTTCTGAATTTGTCATGGGATTCAAGTGAAGTAATGTTAAGCGTGCATGCTCAGTGAAACTTGAAAAATCAAATACACCTTGGGGGATGTTCTGTTCCAAGTGGGGCTTCTGTACCAGAAAAGGGTATTTTACATGCGTTCCCGTCTGGCAGGAAATTACAACAACAGCGTCAGAGCTAAACAATACCATAATAGTTAGTTCCAGGGAATTAAATGCAGTCCAACAAAACCCTAAGCTTGCTCGTAGACAAGTACAACCGCATCTTTTCTTTTGAGAGGGACAGGTATTCTATCATCTGGGTGGGCTGCGATTAACTCCCATCACGCAGCGGTTGTTTTGCTAGTAGGAATTCTATTCATTTGGAATGTTCTAGCAGCGCAGCAAGTCCACGATGGAGATTAGATCCCACAAAACCGAAGCAAGAGTCTTTGGGTTTGGTCTTGGTTTGTGATTAAGGAAATGTTTTATGTCTGGTCGCGCCATTCTTGCTCTGCTGTATTTCGAAAAAAGAAAGAAAATCTAATCCGGATGGTTTCAGTAGTTGCAATAAAAAATACATGAAAAACACACCGCGGATATCCTTCGGTTTTAATTTGGGTGGAGACCCACGGGTCAAAAGAAGCCGGCGGCCGCGGATAAGGGAGGGAGGTGATGGAAAGGCATTACAATACTCTCTACATTAAGATCTTCCTCGTCTTAGATATTATATGTGCGATTCCACGCTAGAATATGCCGTACCCAAACCCACTTTAATTACCAGGTCCACGTGGGATTTATTTGAGATCACTTTAGGATCTACGATCGATCCTTCTCCGTACACGTGTAACGGAAAACATTATGGCGATTCCTTTTCTCAATTGTTTTTAAAAAATATCCAACTCTTTTCCTTTTCTTTTAAAAAAATTACCCCTTTTAATTTTATTTTTTATTATTTTATGAATTTTAAATAAATCTTCATAACTTGCTTAATTTTTTTTTATAAAATTATATTGGTCTCAAATAAATCTTAATATTTAATTAGTTTTTAATTTTCATAAAAGTTTGTTTTTATCATCTTATAATTAAATGAAAATTCATTTGAAAAACAGATTTTTAAATCTAGTTTAGTCCATCAATCTAATATATTATTATATTAATATTTAAATAAAAATAATTTAGTCGGAGCTTAATAAAACTGTTAAGTCTGGCAAAGTCTATAATTAATGTTGTGTGTTTAGCATGTTAAGCCGCAAAATCCATGTTAATTTAATATATTATTTATTTTAATATTAAAAAATATTATAATATAATTTTTTTAAAATTAAATTTTATATTTTACTAGTTATCCAAATTATTTTTAAATCTATAAATATCAATGAGACCATATCATTATAATTCCAATAAAATTATTTTTAAATTCAGTCTAGTTAAGAAGTCAAGCCCAGAGAATATAAAATTAATACGTTGAACCATGTTTAATAATAATTATAAATAATTTTTTTATCAAAAATATTTTTTTTATATATTCAACCGCATGTATTCTAGTTTTTTGTGGTTGAAAAAGTATACTATAAAATCTAGTATATTCTAGATGGTTTTGCATTGTCCAGGGAGGGAGGGAGGGTCAAAGGGAAAACGAGAGGCAGACCAGAAATAAGGACAGAGAAGAGAAGAGCC
>SRLM01000223.1:1061708-1096438 GCA_015708895.1 Populus ilicifolia
TATATATATAGACCGAAATTACTAGAGGGAAAACTGGAAAAGGAAATCGATGAACACGGTCTTCCTTCTTTGAAATTCATAATAAAATATTAAAAAGAACTCTACGAAAAAGCCAGCTAGTGAGAAGAAGAACGAGAGCTGATGTCTTTTTGAATTTGTTTTTTGAATATATTTTAATACATTAGCTTTGATTCAAGGTTTACTCCTGGATATAGGGTGTGCATTGCTTACATGTTCCACCTGTTTTTTTAAAATTATTATTTTTTAATTTTTCAAATTATTAATATCAAAAATAAATTTTTAAAAATAAATATTATTTTAATATATTTTTAAATAAAAAATATAATAAATACTACCACATGCATTCTAGGAGCACTCTCTTTTATTTTTATGAATATTTTTTTTTATAAATAAATTAAACATAGTTTTCAGTTTTCTTTCATGCATGGAAGGTAATTTTGATCAGCACAAATCACGGGATAGGATCGTCATCGTTCACATTAGCTAGCCTACATTGGATATATCGAATGAAAGGTTGTATTTAAAGTTCTTAAATATGGATTAACGTGTTCATTAATTACACTAGTAACAATCAAGTCAGTGCCCCTCGCTGATGGTTTTTTTGTGGTTGATTTGTTGACATGTTGATTATCAAATCAATATAAAATTATTTGAAATTGATAAATATAATATAGATATAACGTGTTCCACCACAATAGACCCTCTTGTCATTTTCATCGCTCTTATTTTTCTTCCTTTTAAACTGATTTCTTTTGTTTTTTCTTCTAATAAAATAACAAATTTAGAAAAATAAAACCATAACCTCAAAATAAATTCAACAAGCACTATTTTAACCCATGCCGTCGAAAACAAAATTTCTTAACACCTGCAGTGTGCAAGGTAAAAATAAATAAATAGATGATCTTAATTCATATATAATCTTGAGAGATATAATTCAATTAGTTTAGTTTTTCTTAAATTATTAATTTAAATTTTATAAATTTCAGATTGGTATAAATTTATATAATTATTAATTTTAGAATATATGAGATTGATGGAGGTTTTTATAATTCAGTTGAATATCCATATTAATAATTAAAAAAAAAATCTTATGAATTTTCACCAACAAATCCTCCTAGAAAAAAAAAATTTTAATTATTGACGTGTGTCATTAACTGTGATCATATCCATCACTATCATTGATTACTACTTAATAACACGCAATTAAATTCGGAATTAGCCTCTTTTTTTTTTTTTGCCGTTAGTAGTTTACATCCCTTTTCTTTGATCGAGAACCTGCTGGAATACATGGTTAACTTGTACAGTGACTCGAGATCTTCATTTAATAAAACATGTAAGATATATTTGTTAATTATATTTTATAAAATTAAAATTAAAATTATCCTCATTTAATATAAAAAACAAATGAAAAATAAAAAATGCTAAAAATACAAAAAAATAAAAAATATATTTTAAAAAATCTCATTTATAATTATACTAAATATCTCTATTCAACTTTAGCAAAGTTTTCTTTGACCAGCACTCACAAATCCTCCCTTGCAAGTTGCAAGAAAGAAAGAAAAAGCTACTGCACTGAAAAGACCATGGCCAAAGTAAACTAATAAGTCCCAGATATTGACCAGATCAACGGCCAATAACATAAAATCAAAAACATGCTGCGAAGCAGGGAATAACTTTGGGCTCCTATATCTAATAATAGTGAGACCTAAACTATGGATATTAAGGATATTGTCTCTCTCCCTCTCTTTTACCCCCGCTCTCGCTCTACAATCTAGAAAAAAAAAAAAAAAAGAACTCTTTTCTATTCGGGTCATGCTATTCGAATCCTATTAGATCCGGATAAAACCAATTTCTCATAACCTGAACCAGATTCATAGATGACGAGGCGGTGCTCGCATTGCAGTCACAACGGGCACAACTCCCGGACCTGTCCCAACAGAGTGGTCAAGTTGTTTGGGGTCCGATTGACTGACGGGTCGATCAGGAAAAGTGCCAGTATGGGGAATTTAAGTCTTTATACAGGTTCTTCTAATATGGGTGGACCCCTTGCTTCCGAGTCCAACAATCCCGGATCCCCCGGTGATACTCCTGATCACGGCGCCGCCGCCGCCGCCGGTTATGCTTCTGAGGATTTCGTTCCCGGGTCTTCTTCAAGTCGTGAGAGAAAGAAAGGTTATATTTTAATATATTGAAGTAGTTGTTTGGCTAATTAATTGTTCTTTTTTTTCAAGATTTGATTTTGTGATCATTAGTTTAGAACCTGGTTATGATTTATGAGATTGTTTTTCTAATTATAAATGTTTAAAATTGTGTTCTTTTACGCTTACATTTGAATTTCGTTTCATAGTTACTGTTGGTTTTTAACTGGTACTTACTACTTAGTGAAGAATTAGAGGATCTCCTAGCACTAGCAAGTGATCTGTACAAAATGAGATGAAAAAAAAAAAAAAGCACCATCCTTTCATTATTTATTTTGTTGAGATAAACATGTGCAGCAAGGTTTTTTTTTTTAATTAGTTTACATAGACACTGGATTTATGTATAAAAAGAGAATTTAGTTCATTGAAGTTTCCGAGAAATAAAGTCTTATCCTATTTAAGAGATTTTAGGATTTTTGTTTTGTTTACTGGTAACAAATTAGAGGTTGAGATGTTGAATCTTTTTAGTTTAGTGTTATGCTTGTTATTATTGTCTGTAGTCATTTGTCTGGTTGCTGGGATAGCCGAGGACAAGGAAAGAAAATAATGCTTGGAATATGATGCTTCTTTTTTACTTTGTTTTTCAGAAAGCGATGGGCTTCGCTTAAACAAGCAACTATTTTTCTTGGGCACATTTTAGTGTTTTTTGTTCTCTGTGTCCCATGCCCCATATATAGGTGGAAGAAACCTTACTGGAGTGGGATATTTCACTGAGATTACTATAATCCTTCGAGGCCTACCTGTAAAAGAACATAGAAGTATGAGAACTTCTAAAGTTTTTGCTATTTTGTTTTTAGCTAGGCTTGCATGGAGTGATTAGTTATTTAAAGTCGCAATAATTGACTGATTGTTTTGTTTCTTGTAAGAATGTCTGCCTCTTTTAAGAAAAAAAAACATTAATCTTAAGAAAATAAAGCCCTGCCATTCATAATGCTGAAATAAAAATAAACCCTCAACTTCCCCTGGTAGTATGGGAGTCCCATAACCCCATACACTGGTAGTACGGATGAATACTTCCATACAGTAAATGCTTTGATTAACAGTGCTTTTCAAACTATAAATGATGTTTGTTGTGCCAAATACTCGTGCAGGTTTCTGAGGGAAGTATGGTGTCAGATTTATATGTTTCTTGTATTGGCTTATGCACTTTTTAATCCGGAATGACTAATAATAAGCAGTGCAGGTGTTCCATGGACTGAAGAGGAACATAGGATGTTTCTACTTGGTCTGCAGAAGCTTGGTAAAGGTGACTGGCGAGGAATTGCTCGTAATTATGTTATATCGAGGTCTCCTACTCAGGTGGCTAGTCATGCTCAGAAATATTTCATCAGGCAAAGCAATGTGTCAAGGAGGAAGAGACGCTCCAGCCTATTTGATATAGTTGCTGATGAAGTGAGCGCCATGTTTTCTTTATTGTATATCTGAGTAATGAATCACATTTTAGTGCAGTTTCACACTCCATGCCACATTCAAATTATTTCTTTTCACTTAATCACAATTAATCTCCACGTGTCTCCTACTTCCATGTGATCATTTTTATGATGCATTCATTCTTCCTCTCAAAGTTGTCTGATGTATGTTTTTCCTTTTCCATAATGTATTTGCAGCAACTAGACACTCCAATGGTATCACAGGATTTGTTGTCTACCAACCATCCAAAGGTTGATACACAAACTGATAATAATCCACTGCCTGCTCCTCCCCCATTGGATGAAGAATGCGAGTCAATGGATTCTACCAACTCCAACGAGGGAGAACCCCTCCCTCCAAAGCCAGATAGCTCACAGCCTGCTTATCCAGTGGTATACCCAGCTTATTTCTCACCGTTCTTCCCATGTTCTTTTCCATTTTGGTCGGGATGCATTGCGGAACCCTCAAAGACAGAGACACACGAGGTTCTGAAGCCAACAGCAGTGCATTCAAAAAGTCCAATCAATGTTGATGAGATGGTTGGCATGTCAAACCTGAGTTTAGGAGAATCTATTGGCGATGATGGCTCCTCTTCTCTTTCCCTAAAATTACTCGAAGGGTCATCCAGACAATCTGCTTTCCATGCTAACCCAGCCTCTAACAGTTCAGGCATCAACAGAAGCAGCAGCCCGATCCACGCAGTTTAAAGGTAGCTTTGCTGAGATTGAAAATGTAGGTTATCCAAGTGCTGATGAACTTCACAGCTTACTGTCTATACCAGACCAATAATGTGGAGGCTGGTCTGGGTTCCAGTATAAATTCGTTCGTGGGAGTATTGTAATGAGTGTTAGCATTATTTTAAGTATTAGGATCAACTTGTTCAAACTAGTTTTTTTTGTAGGTTGTAGCATCTTGTCTAAAGTTACTTGAATCTTTAACACGCTCTGCCCATTTTTTTTTATGTTCGCTGCGCCTTCCTCGATTTTTTCACTGCTGCTCGAAGATGACAGACAGCAAAAATCAATGCAACATCAAAATAGAAGTCCAGAATGCGCCTCCATCTACATGCATGACGGAATGCAGTTCTTGAATTTTTAATCCTTTCTAAATAAATAAATTCTGTTGCTCACTGTAGTTTTCAATTAAAAAAAAACGAAGCAATAAATAAAAAATAACTAATCGGCCCGATGGGCCAACTACCCGTTTCTTCCAACGTTAAAAACAAGCTAGAAACAAACGTCCTCCAGCAAAAGAAAGAAAGGCAAGAAAAAGAACAAACAAAACAAAATCATCATGGATCAAGAGAAAAACTCACAGCCCCTCATAAATCTCTGCTTTATCCTTTTCTATTCTCACTCTCTCTCTTATCCCCTCTCCATTTTCCTTTTCATTCCCTTCTTTTTTAAGGTAACCCCAAATTCACTTCTCTCCAAAACCTTTAAAAAAATAATCCTCAGATCCCACAATGCACTAAATTCCAACCTAAGTTCCTTTGTTATTTGATGATTTTTCTCGGTTGGTGAGAAAACTGTAGTAGAAGAAAGGACAGTGGATTTATTGGACGTGTGAGGATTGGAATGTCTAGCTCAGCTAATACTGATAAAACTATGATAGATTTCAGTAGAATCCCAAATTGAGATTTCTGAGACATGCAATTATAACTTATGAGGATAATTCCCAGTGGAAAACCAACTATGGTTGAATAATAGCCTTGTTTTTTCATCTTAATTGTTCAGAAACGTAAGACTTGAATGATATTTTTGAAATCATTTTCATGCTGTTTTTCGAGTGCCAGGGCATTGGAGAATATGCCTAACGAGCTTTAATGTTTCTCTGCTTTTTACCATCAATTAATAAAGGATACCAAATTGCTTAATTTTATTTGGATATGCCTTGCCTTTGGTTGTTTCGGAGAATAGGTGTATGATATTTCTTCCATTGAATTCTCGCTCATTATTTAGCATGTGCTTCTCTATGGCTGACGTCATAAATATTTCGTCGCTGGTACCTTCTTCCATTTGAACTATATAGACTTCAGGGGTTTTGCATCACTATGGTGCAATGTGAATATGGATTTCACCTGTGTAAATGATTTGAATGATAAATCTTCTTTGTTTGATAGCCTCAAACTGTGTGAATCCATACTGTCCGGGTTGATGGTAATATTAATAAATGTTTATATGCTTAAGATGAAGATTGCAGAACCACCGTTTGGATTTACAAGAATGGTGATGAGGACAGAGTGTTAGATTCACTCCAGCCTGATGAACAGCTAAAGAACAAGAAGAAAATTTCATATGTTATGAGACGCCAGGATATATACAAGGCCCTTGGACCTGGTTCTGAAGCTGAATCAGCCACTGTCTTCACATTTGGAAGCCTTTTCACGGCTCCTTACAAAGGTTCAGAGCTACATAATGATATCCACAAAGCACGAAGCGATCAAAGGATACAATCTTTGATTGGAAACAGTGAATTCTTCCCTTTCTTCCTGAAATCCTAAGTGCAGGAAAGAACTTTACTTTAGAGACCATAAAGGCTCCATTTCTTTGTGCCAGCTCAGATTGTTGGACGGACAGTTGAAGAACCACTGGAAGGCCACATTTCTAAGCTTAAAGAAAAAGTTACAAGTTTTAAAGCAGATTGGATCTCAACTTGTACATATTTTTGAAATGACTGATCTTCCTCGAGGTAATTGAACTGGAAGTTTCTTGGGGGACCTGGCTAGTGACTCGGACCATCTTAAGCTGACTTTCTGAGAGAAGAAGATGGATTGGTAAAGAAAACAGCCATGAATCTTGCAGTTGCTGGGCATGGCCTGCGGTTTGGATCTGTTCAGAGGAGTCTTAATGGGAAGAGCAAGATGAAGATGGATTGTCCACATCAGAGATTACCTGACACACTTCTGTACATAGAGGAAAAGTGTTCGCAGTTGTGCTTCCTTTGGTTTTGTTGGTACTGCTGGGTCAACTATTGCCGAGAGTATAGAGCTGATGAGGAAATCTGCTGCATGTTTCAAGTCATAGTCTGACTGCAACATGAAAGTTGGTCCTGGTCGTTACATTGATGTAAGCCTAGGACGAGTTTGTTTTGATCCCGGCGTCGCAAGCTTGATGAGTCTGAGATTCCACTTCGTATACTCCTATCAAAACAAGTGGTGGTGCCAATCTTGTGCAGCCTTCTTCTATCCTGTGATTCTCAACGATCCAGAGTGCATGCAGGAATAGAAACCTTTTTCTATGGAGATTCAACATCCTATTTGGGAAGAGGTTTTCTGCATCCCGTTTCAATTATGCTGGTTTGATTGCTTTCAGAAAGGAGAGTCATTCAAAAAGGAAAGGAGGTGCTTGAAAATTTTGACAGGTAGTTTTACTGCGTCGAGAGCTGACATGCTTCTTTTGGTAAAAGCTTTGGACTATGAAGTCATCCTTTGTCGTTGTAACTTAAGAGAGCAAGTTGGATTAGTTAGGTGTACAATTTCAATGTTACCCAGCACAGTACGCTGTTCTCTAAGATGGTTGAAAATGGTCGAGAAAACAGTCCTGACCAGTTTAGATGAAGAAGATCCCTCGTATTTTGAACTGATAAAAAACCGTTTATATACAAAAAAGAAAAGAAAAGAAAATAGCAAGTTATAGCAAAGAGACAGTATCTGGGGCATTTGCTCTATATGTGCAAATCCAAATCAGGTAGATCTTTACTCGGAGTAGGGCACAAAACTAAAAGAATTAAAGGAGCCCATCCAGGAACAAAAAAATATTATCGTGATTTGAATTGGATCCCAATAAAAGAATACACCTGCGTAGCTTAGGTGAAAGGTGAAGAAGGCTCCGTCCGAGCTGTTAGTGAAATACTATTCTGAAAAAGCTAGAATTCCGAGCTGTCAGTGAAATACTATTATAAAAAAGCTAGAATTCAAACCTTGTATCAAAATTTATAAGTCAAGGGACAGTCTCAAATAGACAGCTTCTATGGAGTGGAGGCCTCCCAAAAGATAACGGAGACGTGCAAAGGTTTCCTCGAGTATACTCTGAAAAAGCTAGAATTCAAATCTTGTGTCAGGATTTACAAGTCAAGGGACAGTCTTAAATAAACAGTTTCTATGGGGTGTAGGCCTCCCAAAAGATAATGGAGGCGTGCAAAGGTTTTCTCGAGTCGGAGGGAGATTGACCCTCGAATGTAAAGGTAGAAGGAAGCTTGAATCAACATATTTTTTTTATGCTCTGTAACTCTTTCTTAGCTAGGCTTGGGCAGAATAGCAGAGCAAGTATAAGTATTAGTAGCATAGCGAAAATGTGTTTTTCGTCATTAAATTTATATGTTTACTTGCGGTAATTTTATTAAAAAATGGCAAAATAATAGTTTAAAAAAAGAAAAGGTGAAATAACATAGCTTGTATTTATTATTAGGAATTGTAAAATTCAAGCTTGTTGTTATTAAAAAAATAAAAATTAAATGAGTTGGTATAAATTTCAATGAAGAGGGTGGGGAGAAAAAAAAAGCTCATTTATTTGCTAAAAAGTAATTTTTTAAAAGTAAATTTTAGAAAAGTGAATTAGTTTTTGATATTTGATAATATAATGGAAAATAAGTTATAAAATATTTTTTCGTTATGTTATGAAAAATAAACTAAAAAATAATTTATTAAAATAATGATAAACAAATCCTACAAATTAAAAAATTGGATGAGAATGAAATTAAAAAAATATAATTTTATAAATTATTTAAAATAAAATAAATAATAATCAAAATAATAGAAATTAAATCTAACAAATAAAAAAAATTAAAAGATGAAGAAATTAAAATAATAATAATTACTATTTTATATTTCAAATAAATAAGCAACAATCAAAACAAGAAGACTAAATTTATTAGATAAAAGATTTTAATTAAAATATGATAAAGGAAAAGCAAATAATCATCATGAAAATAAGAATCAAAGTTAATATAAAAATTAAATTTCAAGGGAAGAAATTAAAAAAAAATTCAAAATAATATATATATATATATAAAACAATCAAAAGTTTAATAACTAGATTTGATATAATCAACAAATGATATGATATTTTTAAAATTTTCACAACTTTCAGAATGTGTTTTCTGTTTAAAATAAAAAAAATACTTTCATGAAATCAACTTTTTTAATTACAAACAAATACAAAAAAAATAAAAATTGGTTTTTAGAAAATCATTTTTCATCAAACAAACACCTTCTAAAAGCATATTAAAATTTCAATTATAATATTATTGGTACCATTAAAAAGATCTTGATGGGACAAATTCATTCAAAGAAAAATCACTAGCAGGGGGTGTCACTTTTTTCATGCATAGATGACTCACTCACTTTAAATAACAAGTATAAAATATTTTATTTATTATTAATAATTTTTTTTAATGTTTTTGAATTTGTGTTGTTAGGATTTTTTTGATAATATCAGTGGGGTTGTAACTAAAGCTTCGAGGTGTTTTTAACTTTTTTTTTTTGCTCACCTCTCTCTTCACAAATTACAATGAGAAGAAAAAACATGAAATAAAAAATATATTGAATATACATTAAAGCTTTAATTATGATATCATCAATATTATCAAAAAAAATTTAATAAAATAAATTTAACTATATATATAAAGCAAGTGAACCATCAAATATCTTTGAGTGTCAAGTGAAGCATGTTATATTAATATTAACAATATTTTTTTTATTATTACTGAATTTATTTTATTAAGATTCTTCTTATTATGCTGGTGTATTATAATTATAAATTTGATACCTTGTAAATATTTTTTTTCCACTGTAATGTAATCTGTGATTCATCATTTGAAATGTAGCATTTCTAAATAGTACCAAGCTGGGATTTCATATTTTTAATCAAATGTACAATTTTTTTTTAAAATCGTTCTAATAAGAAAAATAGCCTGGCTTCCATATTGTTCACGTGGTTGGATAGCTCTCAATATATCGTGCATGCTTCTTTTTTTTTTCCTGGTGAAATAGCACTATTAAAAAAGAAGATCAGGAAAGCCATCAATAAAAGGTGAAAAGAATGGGCAAATGACACCCCGGGATGGATCTTCTTTTGTTTCCAACCACAACCAAAAAGCAGCTCAGCAATACAAAACGTGCATTAAAATCCTGTCAGACAAAGTGCTCTTACACTCTTTTTCGTCGTGCTAACTAGGTCCCACATTCCACATCCCACTCATGCCATGATGTAATCCGTGGATTTTTAGATTATTACGATATATTAATGTTAAAAATAATTCTTTTACAAATAAAAAATATTATTTTTAAACCAAGAATATTT
Organism: Populus ilicifolia; assembly: GCA_015708895.1. Taxonomy (NCBI): domain Eukaryota; kingdom Viridiplantae; phylum Streptophyta; class Magnoliopsida; order Malpighiales; family Salicaceae; genus Populus; species Populus ilicifolia. The sequence continues at coordinate 1,071,640 of SRLM01000223.1, forward strand.
TAAAAAGCGATCCATATGATTTATGTTTCCCTGAAGCCCCTGCTTTAATGATCAGGAAGCATTTGAGTAAATTAGAAAAGAGAAATGGCAAGTCAACCAACAGGCACGAAAAAAGGTCTTTTATAATGGATTCACTGCTTAAAAATGGGAATACATGACAATTTTGTTTGGAGGTAAATTAAAAGAAAAATTATATCTGGAAATAATTGTTAATATTTATTTTTGAAAAATAAATATAACTAAAAAATAAAAATTATGAATAAAATTATTATTATTATTATTTTTAATGGAACATAAATTTTTGTTTTTGTTTTTTTCTTTAAAATAAATCTAAAAAATAACTATTAAAATATTACTGAATACTTCCTGCCATGAAATTTTCAGCTTAGCAGTGACCGAACTGGATAATTACACTGTTGAACACCAGCTTTTCAGCTTTTTGTGTCCTTGAATCTAATTTTAATTCTTTTCATTTGACTTTTTGCGCAAAGCTCTTTCAAGACTGTCAATTACCACTTTCTTCTGAGTCTCGTCCATCTTTATGTTTTTTAATGATGCGGTAGTTGATTTTTATCAACTAACATCAAATTTCAGGCTTTTTATTTGTAAGTCAAATCTACATGAATAAAAATAATTTCAAATTAAAATAATCTTTTAATGGTTAAAAAACTCAAGATTTAAAGCTGATGCGACGGGGGGAAAGCTGTTTTCTTGTTAAACATTATCTCATGGAACGGCTATGCAAGTCAAACATGTAAAATATGTGACAAATAGATTTTTGACATGTGTTAAACATGTTAATCTTTTTTATATATTTTATTAAACAACATAAACTTTTGTTTTGCAAGATTCACATGAAAATCATTAAAGATATTTGATAATCTATCAAGTTAAATTATGATTTGCTAGCTAATTTATCACTAAATGAGGTTCTTTATAGACATAATTCACTTGTCTTTTAACAATTCATCTCTAATCTGCATAATTAAACTAGAATTTTAGTAATACAAAAATTATCTTTAGTGATAAAATTCAAAATATTTTTCTGGAATCCTTTGTATAATAATTCCAATTTGTCTAGAACAAATCACCTTCAAACACATAACTAAATTAAATAATTTTTTTTTCATACAGTTTTTATATAACAATCTATTAAAATTTCAGTAAAGTCTTTCATATACCAGAAAGCCCTAAATTATTGATATATAACCTGTTTATGTTTTTAATATCTTGTATCTCATAACTCAATCATGACCCAATCATTATGGGTTTTAATACTACAAATATCATCATTATTTCAACCACAATATTCATAACATATATTGAACAATAAATATCTAAAAGGGTGTATGACATAAACACGCATACAGGAAACATGATTATAATAATTACATAGTTAAGTTTATCTATTCAAGTTTAAACATTAATTATACAAAATAAGTTATACAAATATTTCAATATTTATAAAATACAAGGTTATACTCTTTTTACTATATAATAAAAAGTAACAAAAGCTAGAATCTACTTCTATTGTACATTCGACGGTCCTAAAATAAAATATATATTATTGAAACATGAATATTGCAATAAACATAGCAATATAAATATTTAATAATTTAAAAAGATGGGCATATATTCTTATTTTATTCACTTTTTCCTTTTTGTTTCCATTGGAACTTTTTTCTATTCAACTACTAAATTATTTCATCTTTTATTTTTAATTTTCATTTAAGATTTCATCAAATCAACGATATCTATTTTCACTTAACACATTATCGATACCAATTTCATCAGTATCATCATCACCCCATAGGCGTAGATGCATAGTTATCTCCTTACTTGAGACCCTAACATACATTGAATATATGTTAGTTGATACATGATGATTCCTTTACTTAGGATCCTAATATACACTACATGTATGGTGGTCTATGTCTCATAAGCATTGATGCATAATGATCCCCTTATCCAGAATTCTAACATATACTAAATGTATATTAGTTCATGTCCTATAGGTATTGATGCATGATGATCCTCTTATTTGAGATTCTAACATGTATTAAATGTATATTAGTCCATGTCTCATATTACACTTCTCATATTTTCTATGTCAGTGATACTTTCATTACTTGACAATTCATACAAAAAAAAAAACATTCACCTTGGACATATAGATTTGAATACTATCCAAAATAATATTATCTTTACGCAAACTTTTATTATTTCGTATAATATCTAACATTTTCTAATTTACATTTCACCTCAATAACATATTAAATTATGAAATTTATCTAAGAAGCATAGATGCAAATCATCTGTATGTAATAAAAGCTTTATTTGTGCTCCCTTACCGCTACTGCACCACACCTGAGGTCCCTCATGTAATTATAGGTATATTTTATAAATTATCCTCGTTCAAGGATACATTTCATAAATAACCATATTAAGTGCCAATACAAGTCTTTCTTTCAATTATTCCTTTCTTTATATTTTATATTTTCTCATTTTATTCATCAATATCATCATTTTTTCCAACCATATTTATTATTACAAATTTTCATTTTAAATATTGCTAATTTCTTTTGAAAATTAAAATGTAATATCACATGTTTCCCTAGGTGGAAGGACTCAATTTTCACCCTTAACACGTTTAGATAGTTGCTTTAGTGACTTTTTAAATTTGTCATTAGAGGTCACATTTCGACCTCTCCCTAGACTTTTAAATATATCCGGAGCTCAGGACTTTGTTTCAAGTGAGGTTGGTCTCTTTGAAAAACAAAAACATGGTGATACACCACCTATAAAAAGAGAAAAACCCAGCTATGCCTCCAAAACACTTAAAATTACCTATCACTGAATCATACATACTGCTCTATAACATCTATCCCATAACTAGAGTTCTTTATCTCTAAATGGAGCAAGACCAATTTTCTTACTTATTCAACATTCAAAACTATAATTACTATAAAGAAACTTGATTTTAATTTCCTTATCCTTATACTTAAATTCTTAATGAAAGTTTGAAGATGAATTTGTCTAGATTCGTTAATATTTTTATTTACACACAATATCCATAATTCAACTTCCTTTTTTTTTTATCTTGACCTCTAATTATATCATATACCATATAAGAGTGTTAGAAATATCTTTTAGGAGCCAATTTACTTTATTTATTACTATATTCCCTTTTATGTTAAAATATAATATTTTCATCGATTTACTAACTTTTTAAATAATATTCTTCTAAACACAATCCCTGTTATTTTAATAAGTATCTTTCCTTATTTTAGCATAATTAAACACATGTCATCAAGCTAAATATATTGAATTAAATATCTTTCCTTTTTGCTGCATAATTAGCCAGAAAATAACTCTACAAAACCAAGAGCTCTCTTATTTCTTTCATGCTAATTTCATTTGATTCCACGTACATTTACTTTATAAACAATATATTATAATATATTCAATAAGGAAAAAACCATAATTTTCCTATTTTCTCTTCATATGGTTGACCATTCTTTACTTAATTATCTATACATTTTCGTTGATAAATCATCATGATTCCATGCCCCTAGTCACGTACAACACATGAATTAACTTGATTTTAATAATTAATATATTTCTCCTAATTCAAGTCTAAGAACCCTAATTTAAAATTCAACATTAAGCCATCAATTTATAATCGAATTTGAAACGACTTATAGAACCATGTCTAGAACTTCTTATTTGGTAAGAATCAAGGTCTCGATCTTTAACCAATTAAAATTTTTTAACTCCTTTTTTTTTCCAATGGTAGTCAGCCTTTCTTTCTTTTTCGTTGTTCAAATTTTCTTGTTAATCTCTTGTACATAAGTATTTATTCTATCTATAAATCCTTAATCTTGGATGAGTTCTTGAAACTTTGGTGTTTTTCTCTTGATTTGACAGGAATAAATTCAAAAACTTCCTGATTTTCTCTTAATATTGCTATAAATTTTTGATGAGCAAAGCATATGGATATTTGACAGGAATAAATTCAAAAACTTCCTGATTTTCTCTTAATATTGCTATAAATTTTTGATGAGCAAAGCATATGGATATTTATACCCTATAATTTCTCTTATATCACTTAGGCTCTATTTTCTTTAAGTGTACTACTTTTGCATCCACATCCTTTTCTTTTTATAATTAAGCTACACCTCTTTTCATTTCTTATAATTCTATCCCCCAACTTTTTAGTTTAATTTATTTTCTTTAATTTAATCTAACCCTTAATATTTTCAGGTTAATTTATAATGTCTCAAAATATTTTATTCGAAAATTTATGACCGAAAATTCTTGAGTTCCTGTTTTTATTTAAATAAGTATATGAATTTTTTTATTTTTAGTTTGTAATTTTCACAAACATTTATTTCCCGGGGTTTTCACTCTAAACCAAGCTAAATTCAAATCATTAGTAACTGTTCACAATTTTGCACATGCTGATATGTATATCCCAATATTAAAAGCAAAGCCAACAATTTATATTGTCATATCATCCCTTAGGACTCAACCTACACCAGCAATCCTTGTGTTTTCTTTGCTATAACCATCAACATCAATCTTCACCTAACTTGTTAGAGGGTATCTCCATCCTATAAACTCCATATGCTTGATATTATTTCTATTTTTAGATGCATAAAATATAAATTGTTTAATGTCATCAACTAGCCTCTTGATTACCTCAACAATGCTGGGAAAAAATTATCAATAGAACCAAAAAATTGTTGGTTTTTGTCCTTCCATACTTCCCATAATACAACATCGAATTTAATAATTTTTTTCATATAAAAATCTAGTTTTTTGATTTATCTTTTATGATGTAATTCTGATTTTAGAATCCAATTCACGTGTTTGGAAAATATCCCACTTGGAAAGGATCGATGTATTGGGTCCTTGTTATTTTATTATAGTACTGGAGTTAATATACTAAAATTATGATTTGGATCTTGAGATTGGAATAATTCTATAAAAAAATAAATAAAAAAATTATGAAATTTAATTTTTAAATAATCTAATATTGAATGATGAAATTATAAAAAATAAATCTGAAAAAACAATCTAAAAATCTTGATTAACATATTAAATTCATGATGTAAATCATAAAATACAAATAAATTAATAAAAAATAACTTTTTTTTTTATAAAATTACACTTTTACATATCCAATATTAAAAATTAAAATGAAAAGAAAATCTATGAAATTGAATCATCAATGGCAGAAGTAATCATAAAACAGGGACTATGAAAATAAAAACAACAAAGAGTAGAAGTAGATAAGTCTTTTATCAAAATAAAATAAAATTATGAAAGACCTTGCAAAAAAGAGCTTGCTAATATATATATAAAAGATGCTATAATCTTATTGAAAAAAACTAAAAACTAAATAGCATTTAATAAAATATCTTAAATATATTTTTAATTTATCTATTGTAATAGTTTTTTAACAAGTATATTTTAAGAAATACAAATCTTAAATCTTAAATATCTTTTTTATATATGTATATATATATATTTATTTTTAAAAAACTCACCTTTAACAAACCTCTTGAATCTTCACTAACTCATACTTTATTCGTTTCTTGAACAAACAAGAAATTTATTATATAAATGTAATATTGATTAATATTAAATGTTTGTTTAGTATTGAAATGTATGATTTTTTTAAATATTTTTTATTTAAAAATATATTAAAATAGTTTTTTATTCTTAGTCCTGGCCATCAAATCAATTAAAAAAATAAATCTATATTTTTTCAAAATAAATACATTTTAAAAAAGCGTATAGATAAAAGTTACCTTCCTCGCAAGCAGGGTCAAATGCAACAACAAAAAGGATATTCTTTATCATTGTTTCTGATTCTACATAATGGATGTTCGAGGAAATCGATTCACTTGATGACGAAGAGCATGGACATTTTATCGGGCCCACTACCTGCGAATTCCACGTCGGAAGATACAGTAATAAAATGTATTTAATTTTAGATTATTTTGATGTGATAATATAAAAATAAATTTTAAAAAATAAAAAAAAATTATTTCATTTTTAATTGAAAAATATTTTAAAAAATACTCCACCATAATTCAGAATATATACATACAAATAATTGTAGACTGATTTATTTTTCCAGTTAAAAAACACTTCTGTAATAATTTATTTATTTTATTTTAAATTATTTTAAAATATTTTTATATTAAAATATTATTTAATAAATTTATAAATAAAAAAACACTTTAATCAATGTGAACGCAGCGTGCAACTTTTCAAAATCCCAAAAAAAAAAAAAAAAAATCGTGAGAAAAACGTCTTGAAAAGAACAAAACCATTGAAGTTATAAATGTCCATGTCGCTTCCTCACCTACCTGCTATCATGTGTCTGCAAGCTGCTAGCCTCATCAAACCAAACCAAACTTAATTTCCTTCCCCTCCCTTTTATAGCCTCAACAAACTCTATCCCAATCGATCTATTTACCAGAAGAACATCCAAGTCCAGCCCTCTCTCTTTGTCCTTGCTATTTTGCAGAGTCTGGTAGTTTTAACAAAAGAAAATGAAAGGAGAGGATTACTTGGCTCACGAGAGGAACAAGACTGAGTTCGATGTGGATGCGATGAAGATCGTGTGGGCTGGTTCTCGCCACGCCCTTGAACTCTCAGACCGCATGGCTCGTCTGGTCGCCTCCGATCCGGTATTCTTCTTCTCCCTCCTTTTGAGTTGATCTCTGCTGGACTAATTGGAGTTTCACTGAAGCTTCTTCACGCTAATTTTTAGCATTAATTATTTCAGCAGCAAGTGATCAATTATTATTATTATTATTAAATTGTTCAGGCTCATTTAATATTGATAATAATTTTTTCCTCTGATATGATTTAATTAGTTTACTATGTTGAGGGTTTGTAGGCGTTTCAGAAGGATGGCAGAACTCGGCTAGGGAGGAAGGAATTGTTCAAAAACACTTTGAGAAAAACAGCTCATGCATGGAAACGTATCCTTGAGCTTCGCCTTACTGGTCCGTCCATCTTTTACTGCGGAGCTGACATTGTTTTGCAATGCTGCTCCTCCCCTCCCTTAAATTCTTTGTTAAATTCTCACCTTTTGAAGCTGTGTTATTACAGAAGAAGAGGCTTGGTGGCTAAGGAAATTTGTGGATGAACCTTCTTTTACGGATCTTCATTGGGTAAGCTCTACAGTCTAGTCTACTCCTTGTTTTGCATCAATTGTTGCTTTCTCAATATGTTTGCTAATTTGCTAATTTAAATTGAAGATGCTCTTTTCCATGCTCATTTCTTGATGACTATAAACAAGGTCTCTGAGTTCTTTTCTTTTCTATTTCCCCTTGTGTGTGTGTGTGTGTGTGTCGTGGGCAGGGAATGTTTGTACCTGCTATTCAAGGACAAGGCACTGATGAGCAGCAACAGAAGTGGTTGCCATTGGCATATAAGATGCAGATAATTGGCTGCTATGCACAAACTGAACTTGGTCACGGATCCAATGTTCAAGGGCTTGAAACAACTGCAACCTTCGATCCCGAGACAGATGAGTTTGTCATTCACAGTCCTACATTAACTTCATCCAAAGTAAGTAAATTGGTCATTAAGAGCCTACTTAATTTCTTTGAGATAGATTAATCCATTATGTGCGAGACTGATCTAATATCATGTATGGAGACTGGAGAGAAGTGTTCATATTTTCATGCTAATGTGGTTGAACATCCATGGAATGCATGGAGATGAATTTGCTGCAAGTGTGAAATATTGAATTGAAACAGGATTTTCGTTCTTCTTATTTGAGAAGGATTCTATCCTTACGTCACCCTGTTTTGCAGTGGTGGCCTGGAGGATTAGGTAAAGTTTCCACACATGCTGTTGTTTATGCACGCCTTATAACCAATGGTCAAGAACATGGAGTGCATGGTAAGCACCAGACCATTTTTTCTGAATCCCTTTCTGAAAAGGGTCCGCCAAGTATTAATTAGTTGTATTAAAATGTGAATTTTAGGTTTTATTGTCCAGCTTAGGAGCCTGGATGATCACATGCCTCTTCCTGGCATAACCATTGGTGATATTGGAATGAAATTTGGAAATGGGGCATATAACACCATGGATAACGGTGTTTTGACATTTGATCACATACGCATCCCAAGGAACCAGATGCTAATGAGGTTGGTACTTCACATGCCTCTCCCCTTTTTCTCTTTCCTCATGGAGCTTTGAGATGTCATAAGTTTCTTGTAGGATCATAATTGGCCATCTTGAACCGACCCCTCTTCTAGAATTTGCATCTAAATGATCAGTGGCTTCTTTTTGTTCTGCAGTAATTAATAGTGAAATTTTGACACTCTTCTAAAAGGTGTAAGAGAGTTTCAGATCATGATCTTTCATAACACCAGAATTTTACATGTTGTGATTTTGTTTTGAACAATGCAGGGTGCTGCAGGTCACAAGGGAAGGGAAATGTGTGCAATCCAATGTTCCACGGCAGTTGATTTATGGCACCATGGTGTTCGTGCGGCAAACAATTGTAGCTGATGCATCTACTGCATTATCTAGGGCAGTTTGTATTGCTACAAGGTATAGCGCTGTTCGCAGACAATTTGGTTCACAGGATGGTGGTATGGAGACTCAGGTATACTTCAAAACCTTTCTTTATTAGTTGTTATCATAATCTTGGGATGCTTTTGTTAAATATCTTAGGCAACTTCATTCCAATAAATTTACTGGTAGTTGGTGAGTACCATTTAGTTTATTGTTTGCTTAATTTAGGGTAAGCTGGTAATTGCTGGAAGATTGCTACTGAGAAGATCTTAGTACCTCTGCCCAGTTGGCAGTGGGGTTGGCTATTTAATCCAACCCAACCTGACATGGGATGGGGGACGCGAAGGTCTTCTCACAATTCACCGAGCTCTCAAACCCCTTAACAACTATTTATCATCACTTTTTTTTTTTTTAATCATGTCCATGTATGTTATTAATTTACAATGTTTCATTACTCACAAAATTTGTGAACTGATACATTAATAAATGTCAAAAAAGGAAAACAAATGCAATTTCAGGGTATAGAACCTGCCACTATTTAGATTTGAGGGTGAAGCAGTGAAGGCAATTCCCCCCCGCCCAGATCTTTTGGTATCCTAGTTAGAATAGAAATTTTGTTAGATGATATACCAAATTTTGAAGACTGCCATAGATATAGATTTCATGACATATGCATGTAACCATACAAAGGTGTCCATGTTTCTCTATTTTTACGGGTTGAAATGGCTGTATATACCCTGCTACAACTTATGTTGAAATGACTATTTTGGTAATGTGTCTGTATCTTTTGTTTCTATGATCCAAACTTCCAAACTAAAAAGTATAATCTTGAAAACTGTGTTCGAAAGTGTTTGTGCACCCCCTGTGTCGCCAATATTGATTGGACATTGGTATTTAGTTGTCCCCAGAGAATGTTTCTAATGGTCTTGCTATCTACTTTGTTTTAGGTGATTGATTACAAAACTCAGCAAAGTAGACTCTTTCCTTTGCTGGCTTCTGCCTATGCATTCAGATTTGTTGGTGAATGGTTGAAGTGGCTTTATACGGATGTGACCCAGAGGTTGCAAGCTAATGATTTTTCTACATTACCTGAGGCTCATGCATGTACTGCGGGTTTGAAATCTTTGACTACTACTGCCACTGCTGTATGTAACTACCACTGGCATTTTTCTACTAAAATTTACCAGCTGGTTTCCCTTTTCTTCAAACTTGGTTGGTTGTTGCTCTCTGAAGGATTGGCAGCATACTGAGGTTTCACAAGCCAAGTAGTTAAAGTGCTTTTGAGCTTTCATTGAGTTTAAACTTGGCAATCTTAATTTAAAACTAAACTCATGGCCCAATGCTCATCTGAGCATACTTGACTCCCAATTTGTAGCTGCTTCCGCATACTTCTTTGAATTGTTTCCCCAGCATAACACTATTCTGGAAGGATGGCCTGCATTGTTCAATGTACTGTCTAAAATGTGATTATTCTAGACAAGCACTTTTTACCAATTCATCCATTTGAAGAATGCAAAATTGTGGCATACTATTAATAAATCCATTTCTAAAATGTAAGTATATTTCAAATGTCATGATAGTTGGAGCAAAGATTTTCTTATGATGGTAATTTAGCTATTCTATTTTCTGCATTCAATTATGCTCTTGGTAGTAATTATTTTATCCTCGTACACACAAAACTCATGTGTGCTTGAACTAGGTCCAGATGGTAGAGTTCTCTGGTATTAGCGTCAAGCATGACACTTTTTTATCTGTTTCTTATTTGTTATGATTGCTCTTACACACCAATTTTTTAATACTAAAGTTCTCTTTGGGTGCAGGATGCTATTGAAGAATGTAGGAAGCTTTGTGGTGGCCATGGTTATCTTTGTGCCAGTGGGCTTCCTGAATTGTTTGCAGTATATGTCCCTGCCTGTACGTATGAAGGAGACAATGTTGTGCTTCTTCTACAGGTATATGGAAACTGGGGTATCATGATTCTCATATTTAATAATATCTGTGTTTTCATTTTAGATATGGCAACAGGTAATGGTTAAAGTATTTCTTTGATAGAAGAAGACAGATTATGCTTTATTCCATTTATTTTCTTATGATAAAACCCTGGATTGAGCTTGATATACAAACATGGGAGAATAAAAATTACAGATCAATCGCACGTGTAATAATGTACATGATTTGACCTCTACATGTTCATGGGCACAGAAAGGGAAGATTTCACAGCCAGGATGGGAATTAACAATGGCTGCACTTAAAAATCTCCATACATGCAGGAAACTGTCTCTGAATCCTTTTGTGTCCTAGCACATAGCAGACAGGAAAAGATCCTTGTATAGGATCCAGGAAAAAAAAAAGGAGAAGAAATTAGAGGTCTGGACTCTCGAATAAAAAGCTTGCCTAGGAAACTTGAATTGGATACTAAGCACCAGACTCTCTGAGTTATAGGCAGCCAAATTGAAACCCTTCAAAACTGCTGACCAAATTGCCTGGCCCTTACCACACATAAAATGCAGGGAATCTAACACGTATTTGGTTTAGGAGGTTTATGATGCACATCCATAACTGAGATAGTAGAGGATGGGCTGTAACATGATACATGGAGAACTGGTGGCTGGACTTTGCCATTCATCGTTTCTGAAAGATGATATTATAGGCTAATTTAGTTTTGCTGCCATGCCTTCACATATTCAAATATGTAATTCATCTAAAATAATTTGATCTGTTTTTGACATTCAACTTAAAAAAACATTTTCTGTAGGTTGCAAGGTTTCTGATGAAGACTGTTTCTCAGCTTGGTTCTGGAAAAAAGCCTGTTGGAACAACAGCTTATTTGGGACGAGTCCAGGATCTTTTACAGTGTTGTTGTGATGTTCAAACGGGTAATGTCTTAGTAGTTTCTTTTCTATTATGTGTTTCCTTGTGCATTCTTTATTTTGAATGATAAGTTAATTATATTAAATCAATAGGAGTTTAGGCTTAATGAATCTAAATTCTTGGACATATTTGATTAGATGGTGCTTGTTGGTTTCCAAATACACTAGCTTTTTTATCACAATTTTATCCAACCTATTTTTCTCCAACATATCAACCCACTGGACGGCCAGTGAGCAGTTCTCTTGGAATCTTATATGCATGTGCTGAACTACGTGTTATTTATTCCATAAATGCAGCTGAGGATTGGTTAAAGCCTAGTGTAGTGCTGGAGGCATTTGAAGCCAGGTCTGCCAGGATGTGCGTTGCCCGTGCTCAAAATCTTAGCAAATTTGAAAATCCCGAAGATGGTATGTTTTCTATTCCTTGATTTAGATAGAAGTATTTTCCTGTCAACTCTGTTCTCTTCATTTATACGTTGTTTCTACCAAATATGTGAGGTGAGCACTTGAAGATGTTTGGAACAAAGGGAATTTGTTTTTTCAAGTCCATGACAACATTTTATCAACCCCTACTGGCGGCTAATTTGTCATTTTCTGGCTTGCAATTTTTTCTGTTCAATTGAGCTGATAGAAATACTGGAATTTGATTATGAAATTGAAATTGCTGCATTCTACTGGTTATATGTTCCCCTCATGCACCAAAAGAGTAATTTTTTGGTTCTTTCAAGGTCACATGTATTTTGATGGATTATATACCTTTAAACCTTATTCATCCTTTTGCTTCAGGTTTTGCTGAACTCTCCGCTGATCTAGTTGAGGCTGCTGTTGCTCATTGCCAATTAATTGTGGTTTCCAAGTAAGTTCATTCATCTTCATGTGCCACTTAAAACTTGGCATGTCAGATTTAACAAACCATGGATGATAGGCATTTGGCTCTCTGGTACACGTGAATAGAACTGAAGCTTGTTACTGAAATTACATTGCTAACCATTTTTTTTTACAAGCCAATATGCATCAGTGGTTAGTTGTTAGTGGTAGGAGGAACCTGACTTAACACCTGCCACGGCAAGGGATGAATCTGACCACCACAACAAAGAATGAGGGGTAACGTAGACACCACCTCTTGCATGGGGTGTAACAAGTTCATTTCCTACTAGGAATTGAACCCATGACCTCTTGGTACATATCAAGAGGCCACTACCGTGGAGCCAAAGGCAGACATTGTTAACCATTTGTGCTGCATTAATATCTGGTGCTTGAGAAAGTGATGCAATTATGGCTCTGATTTTTTATCAGCGAGCTCTCTGTATCATATTGTCTGCGAAGCATGATCTGAGATGTCCAATCTTGATATAATCCATGATACTTTACTTTCTGCAATTTTTGGTGATTTGGTTTTTCCTGATCCTTTACATTTTCTCCGTTTTCCTTGTCTTCCAGGTTCATTGACAAATTACAGCAAGATATACCAGGAAAGGGGGTGAATCAACAGTTGCAGAATCTATGCTACATCTATGCTTTAAACCTTCTTCACAAATATCTGGGTGATTTCCTCTCCACTGGCTGCATTACCCCAAAGCAGGCTTCACTCGCAAATGATCAGCTGAGATCTTTGTATTCCCAGGTTATTTTCCAGTGATTTATTCAATCTATCCTTTTTCTAAGCTCTATTTCTGATTAGTGATGTCATGGTTTAGATCCGTCCCAATGCAATTGCACTTGTCGATGCATTTAATTACACTGATCACTACCTTGGTTCGGTTCTCGGCCGCTATGATGGAAATGTGTATCCCAAACTTTATGAAGAAGCGTGGAAGGATCCTCTGAATGACTCGGTTGTGCCTGATGGCTACCATGAATATGTTCACCCTATGCTGAAGCAACAGCTCCGTAATTCAAGACTCTGAAAAGTGATTGCTGTGCTTTGAAGTTATGAATAATAAAGCTAATAAGGTTACTTAAGACCGTAGCCACCAGGGAGGTCGAGGCTGGGCTTTATTTTCGTGGTTAGAAGCTATTGTATCTGTATCATCGAACAGAATATATGGTTGATATATTTATTCTTCTCGGCTCCTAGTTGTGACAAATGAGCCGTGGATATTAGCAAGATTTGTTGATCTCGTCATCTTTTATTATCCCGCCATTTTTTCCTCGGCCTTTTCTCCTCCCTTTGAAATTTTAAAATTACGATTCATCACTCCCCCATCAGAAAGTAAAGTTAATTTCCTCTTTCCTTTGTATTTGCTGTTCTCATTGTTGTAGTGGTAGGAGGGAGAATGGTGTGTGGACGACTTGATTTACACTTGTTTCTATCAATCGTGTGTTGCAGAACGGGATTCGAACTGCTGAATGAATGGGCTTAATGAATGAAAATTCAACTTTCGAAAATTTTGCGTTTTCGTCGGAGTAGGATTTCACAACCGCAGCTCCTCCCAGATCTAGAGAGGATGCAAGTTCCTCGCATAAAAAAGAAAGAATTAAGCGGCCTTCTGCCTTCTTAGGTCTGGATTACCAAATTGAGGAGGAGTCCATGAGAGAAATCGCTGAACATTTTATTGAAATCTGCCCCATTATTTTATAGAGAACATTTTACTGTACGTTCTTTCATTCTTACTGCTGCTGCTGTTTCGGTGTTTATTTTTTTTTGTAACTGTTGGTGCAAATTCGAACAAAGGAATACCTCGGAAAATCTATTGGACTGGAGGCTTGATGTGGGTTACAAGTAAGTTTGTTCCTAGCTTGGTCTTGTTTTAGATGTATTTAGTTTTTTTTCTTTCTTAAATACTAGTGTCATGTGCGGTTTCAAATAAATATTGTGTTAGTGTGAGGGCTGAGTTACAACCAAAATATGAACCGTGGGTGCGGGGGTGAAACTAGAGGAGACAACCAGGAGCTTAATACCCGCAAAACATTTAAATTTTTTCTATTTAGTATTTAAATATGAAATAATATAATATCTTTTATTTTAAATAAATAAACCTTTTAATTATATTGTTATATTAATTTTGCTTTCCCTGTCAAATATTACCCTGCGTGGGGTGCATATTGATTAGCTACTGTAGATTGTGTGGCAACATATGTGTGTATACCGTGTGGTAGCTTGGTTTACGTGAGTTGAAAATTTAATTATAAATATCGTTCATATTAGATAAAACTAGCACTTGTTATTAATTCGGGATATATTTAGAGAATCATATATTTATGATTTTCTACATTTGATAATTTAGCTATTTCCGACAGTACTCCTGTTTATTTGGAAAATGTTAAACTTGAAAATCTAAGGAGACGTCAATCGTGGGAGCACCAACTTCAAAATCAAGAGATAAGACACCATTTAAGAATGCAGTGTGAACGGCGTTCCCTAAAAATTCATAATTGAAGAGTTGGGAATTATGATGCTTGTGCATCTTTTCACAAATTTTATGATTAAAGAGTATGAATAAAGTTGATTTCATATTTCTTCCCCTAGTTGTGTATCTATTAATAGCGAATCTTTTTTTTTTATTTAGTTAAAAAATAATAATATTATTTTTAAAAAAACAATAATGAAGAAAAAAAATTCAATTATGATTCTTTTTTTAATTGGTCTTCTTTTGTTTTGATTTTTTGATTTTTTTCAATTTTATTCCTTTTCATTTAATTTAGTATTGTTTTTATATTAAATATGATACTCATTCTCTTGAATTTTGTTTTATTTCATTTCTTTTTTGAAAAATTTAATTATGATTCTTTTTTTTTAATTGGTCTTCTTTAATTTAGTCTGGTATGCATGAAAAACTCAAATTAGTTCTATTAGTCCTTGCTTCCGTAATTTTGAACAAAACCCAATAAGTCAACTAAAGATTTAACATTATTTGTATATACTTTGCAGATATTGATGGATGAAAAGTGAATCTACAAAGTGAATTAAATCTTACTATCTACGAAGTTAGGGTTTAATATAAAAGAATGAATATTAGTAACTAAGATGGCTATCATCTCTATCTAACTTATAATTGAACATGCTATGTGTTTTACTAAGCACATGTATACATACATTCACAAACTACACATTCACAGCTGCTTCCTAGAATCCATAGTCTTGGTATCATCTTTAACATGCTGTGTGTTTTACTAAGCTCATCACCATCCCCCTTAAATTAAACTACATGTACAAATTCACAACAACTACTACTAAAATAATAATAATAATAATAAACTAACAGGCCTTGGTAAAATAAATGTTTTTGCCCCGTGTTTTCTTTTGCACCATGTAATTACTTAACTATCCTTGGTATTTTATTTAATTTTTAACATACTTCCAAGGAGTTTTTATCAATTTATTATGAATTTTGTATAATTATCGAAAAGAGTTGGGGGCAATTCAATCTTTTAACATACATATAAAATATATTTAAAAAAAAAATAGGTATATTACATTTAATTATGTGTTAAAGAAGCCTACCTTTAGATGATGCATGTAGCTTTTTTCATTGTACAAACATCTCCTTCCATGATGGTGTTAGGAGTAACACATCAAATGCTTACCAGTGGTGGAGTGTATGTTGACATCCAATCACAGTGTGACTTTAATGGACCTTTTCCCCCCTTATCCCTCTTTGCTCTCTTTTTTTATTGGTAAAATACAATAGTTTCATTTCATTTGTTTTTTGTATACAATTTAATTTTTATTTTTTAATTGCTATTTATTGTTATTAGTATTTTTCTTTTATCTTTTGCAGGTTAATTTTCTTTTTAATTTAGCCCTTTATCATCTGATTTTATTTATTTAATTTTGAAATTTAATCTTTTTTTTATCATTTTTCCAATTTAACTTTGTTTTCAATATCATTGTTTAACTTTAATTTTAATTTTAATTTATGTTTATGTTACATTTTGTCTTTTTTCTTCTTCTTTTCACTTCAATTTCATTGCCCATCAATTTATTTCATTAGTTTTTATATCAAATTTGATTTTTTTTAATTTCTATTTTTTATCCCTTTGATAAATGAATTGTTTTTCAATTTTATCACTTGATATTTGATTTTAATTTAATTTTATATCAAATTTTATCATTTTTCTTTTTATTACCATTTGTTGTGTATTGGATCTTTTTTTTTATTGTTTTTTTCCTCATAATTTTATCCCTTATTATTTTTGTGATTGAGGATTTTATTTAGAATTCCATTAAGATATTTTGTGAAAATATAATTTTTTATTCTTTTTTAGCTGATAATTAAAGAATTTTTGATTGGCTGAGTCTAAAGTTTTTTTTTTGTCTACCTTAACTTTATTTTATATTAATATTAATTTATATTCATTTTTATATGAATAATAATAACATAGTCAAAATAAAATTATCTTCAACAATAAAATGTTTGTTATGCTTAATATTTTTAATTTGATTTGTATCTATCTTAATTTTACCCTTTATTTAAGCAGTTTTTTCTTCACAAAATGACCTGAAGCTTTTGCTTTATCTTATTTTGTGCCAAAGCACTTCATAAAGCATAGGCTAAAATTGGTGAAATCAATGGGCATTATTTGGACGTTATTGTAGGTACATGCGAAGAAATGATCAAAAGAACTGTATTTGCTAGAGAATTGTGAGTTCATATTGTAATGCATGACTACTTAATAAGGAGATTTATCGTAAATACTAGTTTGACTCATTATTGTCGAGATAATGGTTTACTTCTTCACATCCATAGCGCAGTGCATGCAATTATTGATAAACAAAAAAATCTTGGTATACACTTTCTTGTATTAGCTAAGGCATTACGTATGTTTGGTAGAGATCATATTCACTGTGGTACTATAGTAGGTAAACTTGAAAGGGAAAGAGACATAACTTTAGGTTTTGTTGATTTACTACGTGATGATTTTATTGAAAAAAATCGAAGCCATGGTATTTATTTCACTTAAGATTGGGTCTCTCTACTGTGTGTTTTGCCTGTGACTTTAGGGGGTATTCACGTTTGGCATATGCATGCTCCGACGGAGATCTTCGGAGATGATTCCACTCTACAACTCAGTGGAGGAACTATAGGGCATGTCTGGGTAAATGCACTCGGTGTCATTGCTAATCGAGTAGCTCGAGAAGCATGTGTACAAGCTTTTTTCGCATGTGTTGCGTTGTGACAATTATTCACCACTCAAGAAAAAAATATAATGGTTTACCTGACAAATGTAGAGAGATAAAAAATTCTTATCTTTTTTCAGTATAATAGAATGAGAATCATCACTTCGTATTTTGATAACTAGAAACTTTAAATGGTGTTGGAGACGAGGTACAAAGATTGATTGTATAAAGGGAAAATATTAGCATTTCAAATACACCCTACCTAAAATAAGCTGCATTGTTTTGTTATTTGATAAAAAACTATGGTCTTATTATGTCTTATAATTGTTAGTTTGTTTAAAGTTTAAGAAAAGCCCTCCTTAATAAAGAAGTTCTTATCTTAATGGGGGTAAAAACCTAATAGTTCTAGTATTGAAAAAAAATTTAATATATGAAATATGCATTACGTGTAATGTCGTATCCCGAATACTAAAAGACAAACAAAATATATTTTTTTATTTTTGTAATTTTGACCAATGTTCTGTTGACTTTAATAAACTGATTATTAAAACCAAAATACATGATAAAATATTGTTTTTGGGTGTATAAAAAATACAATATAATTTCTTAGCTTGATCATATGCATAAAAATATTTTTTCTCTTTTTAAATTTTTTAGTAAAAACTGGTATTTTAATACTAGATTTGTATTTTTATGACATAAAATACAAACATATATTAAGCAAAAAACATAAATACAAAAGGAGGAAAAATAAAAAATATTAAAAAATATTTTTTTTATTTTTTTGAAATGGGTTGGACCTGACCTAAATGCATGAGTTGGGCCGAACCAAGCCCAACTATATGGGTTGGGCTCAGCCCAGCTCGTGTGAACACTGCCCTTCACTATTCACATGCTACATGAATAATGGAGGCATGGTAAGGACAAAGTAGGAGAAAAAAGAAGGGGAGAAGGGTTGAACCGTGGTGGTTGCAACCATTGGTTGTGCTGTTGGAGGTGACAAGCAGCGGCGTTGGTGGTGGCGTTAATGGTTCGTTGTGGCCAACGATATTGTTTTTTCCTCTCTCTTCTCTTTTTTTTTGTTCTCTTCTTTGCCTTTTCTTTTCTTCTTCATTTTTTTCAGCCCTTTTTATGCTCTTTCTTCTCCTGTTTTTATAAGAAAAAAATAAAGGAGAAAGAGACTAGGGCTACCCCTGTGCTGCCACCCCTCCCCTTGTTTTTTTCTTTTTTCTCCTCTTCTCTGCCCTCTTTATGCTCCTTCTTCTCTTGTTTTTATAAGGAAAAAATAGGGGAGAAAGAGATTCTCTTTTTTCTCCTTTTATCTACCCTCTTTGTGCTCTCTTCTCCTATTTTTATAAGGAAAGAATAGGAGAGAAAGAAACCGGGGCTACCACTGTGTTGCCGCCCCTCCAATGCCCTCTAACACATGGAAAGTTTTGGGCAAGTAAAGGGTCTGGGTCAGCATCTTTTTTATACTAAAAGGAGGAAGAAAATGCGGTGAAATATAGGGGAACGTAACTCTTTTTCTTTGTTTCTCTACACGTCTAGGAAAAGAAAAAAGTCTGCGGTGTTATTTAAAAAACACCATTTAAGGCTTTTTTTAATGAACAGTGGATGAAATGATGTTATTTTGTACAAAACATACTATTTTATTTAAAATGAAAAGGCGGCAAAAAACTTATGTCAAAGTCCAAATCACTCTTTAATTTGTAATTTGTTCAATCAAGTTCTAAATTGCAATTTTGATTTAAAAATCAATGTAATTACATCCCTAACAAAACTCAAATAACAGCCCTGAAGTTGGTCGTCTTTTTCATTTTTCTTATTGGTTTATAATTTATGCAATTTGACCTTTAATTGAGTAATAAATTTCTAATTTCTATAATTTAGCTCTTCAGTCAGTTTTAATTATAACCCCTCTATTTATGCGTGTTTTTCATTTTGGTCATTGTTTTTGAATTTCTTCAATTAAGTTTCTAATTGGCCATAAAACTTTAATATTTATGCAATTAAGCCCTTGATTTGATCAAATTAACTCTTAAAAATTATAATTTGACCCAAAACTTTAATTTCTTCCTATTAAAGCCTAAATGGGTTTTAAAATCAATTTATCTTGCAACCGTTAAATCAATTAAATCTTTAATAAAATTTAATAAAGTCCATAAATGTCTATTTTTGGATTTTTCCTTCTTAAATTAAATTTTCTTTATCAATAGAGCTCTTATCAGTTAATAAAATACTATTAAATTTTAATCTTTGTATTTTTAAACCTTCTTAACCAATTTTTAACTATTTTTTAATGTTTTGGCATCCTCTTTTTATTGTTATAGTTTTTTATAATATTTTTAATTTTTTGTATTTTTTGAAAAGAGTAAAAATATGAATAGGGGAATAACTCAAAAAATAGATTATGACAAGCTTGTAATGAGGAATGTGATCGTGAGGGTAATGAAATTATCCGTGAAGTTAGCAAATGGAGTGCTAAACTAGCTATTACTTGTGAAGTATGGAAGGAGAATAAATTTGAATTCCAAGCAATGGATACATTGTAATCCACTAATTAATGTTCATTCTCATAATTTAATTGCAATTAAATTAAACTCAACCCAATCTTTTACTAAAAAAAATTGAGCCGAATATAGATAACCTATTGTATATATTTTTGATAGATACATACTTAGCTAAATATACAAGACTTTAAATACAAAATATATGACTTAAAGAACTCAAACCTTTCTTCTCTTGTCTTAGATCCATAATTAACCATCAGGATGTGTATTTTTTTATATCTCATAATTTTAGGTCATAGGTCGGGCCACATATCACAACTTGTTCTACCTATCTTGTATATTGTCCTTTTTATTCTATGTTGGAATAGAAAGTTATTAATAAATAAAATTTTACGAAAAAGGTTCTTTCTAATATTCCTAGTAGAAAAGATCAACAATTCTCGTTTGTTAATACATAGAGCCCCATTAGCATATCTTGAATTGGTATGGAAATGGGATCTCCGATAGTTGAAGACAAAAGATTCATATAAGAAAACATAAGTAACGAGCCTTCGCTTGAGCCTCTAACGATGAAGGTATATGAGCAGCCACTTGATCCTCATCAAAATCTACATTGAATCCCCTTACAAACGAATGAATATAAACAAATAGCATGTCCTTCTACTAAAATGGGTTGGAATTCTTGTATGCCTGATTTATGCAGAGTATGCACTTTATTTAACAATATAGGATGTCCTGGTATAACCTCCTAAATTATTCCTTATACAATTGGCTTTTTTTCTTGAATTTTACTCTTAACAACTCTTATGTTTGAAGCAAGATGTTGCCTAATTAGACCATGAATTACAAATGTCTGAAAAAGCTCTATTGCTATTTCTCGAGGCAATTCACATCGATGTAATAAAAGTGAGGGTCCTATGATAATAATAGAATGCATTGAATAATCAACTTGTTTGCCAAGCATTATCTCACAATACCTTCTTTTTTTTGCCTTCAATTACATTTGAAAACGACTTGTAAACCTTATTATAACCGTTTCTCATTGGTTATCCATGGATTCCATTATCAAGAAGTGCATCTATGACTTATTGTACCAATTTCTCATAATACATTACTAATTCCCCTAATGTATATCTATTTGTTGTTAATAGATCCATAAGAGTATTGTTTCGATAAATAACTCTTCTATAGAGTTCATTAATATATGAACTCATTAGTTTGCCTCCATCTATTTAAATGATGGGTCTCAATTCGGGTGGAAGAACTGCTAATAGATATAAAACAATCCATTTTGGTTTTTTATATTTGTTTGAATAAAATCCTTAGCTAATTCCACGTGTCTAACTAAAAAATCCTTTCTTTTTCCAACTTTTCTATCTTCCCATTCATTCCTGATGGGTCCTTCTTCCCCTAATTCTTTCCATTCTAAAGACGAATAATATATAATAATTCACAAATTTAGATCAACTAATAGTTCTTAGATAGCACTGGCTCCAATAAAAAATTTTCTATTTAGAAATGTATCAATTCCCTGGGTAGTAAAAAAAGCAGAATATTGTATTTTCAAGATTGTATTTCATATTTGAATGAACCTCATAATTGTAAGAAAGTAGGTTTTTTTGGCTATGGGCCTAGCAAAAGAAAAACTAGGATAAGATCTTATAGGATCTCCCTCTTTCAAAATCAGACGAGACTTTCATCTAAATAAAGATAAAATAAAGGGTTCCTACTTTTAAAATGGACAAACACCCCCCCTAAAAAAAGGAGCCACTCCTTACTCAAGTTCTTAATGAAGACCAAACAACATTTTATTTATTCATTCTTCTTTTCTATTTTTTTTAGAATTTCTAAATTCTTTGTTCAATTATCATAATTAGACCTAATTGCAATGAGAAATTCTTGAGTAGTCTACTTTCATTCGAATGATGAATTCTTGTCATTTACTTGTCTATGTCTTTTTCCATTCGATCTTTTAGGGCTCGAACTTGACTTGACCTTGACAATTATACTATGATGCTATTAAATTCTATATGCAATGTATAAACTCTCACAACCATGACATATTTACTCACTTGAATATAAACATATTTTTATCCAAAATAAAAATAAAAAAAGGAAATGATTAATTCCATAAAAAAGAAGAAGTTCATTTTCACAAGGTTCAATTAGAAATTTCTAATTATTTGTTATTGGATTGACCATGGACTAATTCCACTTTTATTGAGGAGTATTTATATAACTGTATTATATAAATAAATTAAATATATAAATATATTATATAAATCAAATGTATTATATAATCTATTAATATAATAGGAATATATTAAATACATAATAGAAATATAATAGGAATGGTCCTGAACAAAATATCTAACATAGCTATTCACAAATATGATCCAGGTACTATGTGTTAATATAAAGACAAAAAAGTACGGATATAATCAAATGGTAAAATTTCTCTTGTTAAGAAGAAGACGTGAGTTTGATTCCTGCTATCCACCTAAGTCAATTTATTTAATAAGATAAAAGATTTAGTATAGTTGACCCTAATAGTCTAATTTTTTAATCCCTACCCTCTTTTCTTTCATCCCTTCTCCAAAAAAAGAAAAAGAAAAATGGTAATCAATTATTTACTAGTTAATAGGAACAATCTTTTTTTTTGCCAAAAAAAATATTGCACAAATGATATTTGAACCCGTGACCTAAAGGTTATGAGCCTTACGAGCTACTAAGCTGCTCTGCCTCGAGTGAAAAAGAGAAGAAAGGGGAACTAATGGACAAACAAGCATTGAATGCATCCCTCTACCATATCTATAGAAATAAAATAGCATATTTATGCAAAATGGTGAAGAGGTTCCTCTATGATCAATGATCATGAAAGTAACTAGAAAAATAAAGGAAAAATTAAAATATTTACTAACTTGATATTGTTGACCCTAGTAATAAACATGTATAAAACTTTGCATAAAGCATGTGTCCGGATAACCCAAAGTCTCGATAATTAGCTCTTGGTCTTCTAGTAAAAATACAATATTGGTGAAGACGTGTTGGTGCACTATTCGCTGTTTGGATTGTAACTTTCAATGAATTTTTCATTTTTCACTTAATGATAGAACTTTGCTTATTTTTTTTTGAAAGATCAACTAATCAAATGATATTTTTGTTTTAATTTTTTCCTCTTCTACTCTCGCTGAATCAAACTTTTCCTTGCCATAATGTTTCACTTCCTATTAGTATTGTTGTTACAAGTCGAATCCTAAATGTAGAAATATATAAAATAACATTTTCCATTGAAAAAAATGATATTATCATGGATACAACACAATAAAGAATTAACCAAATTTGCTCAATGTAAAGGCAATCTAGAAAGCCATATAAATGAAGATATAACCTACAGAAAAGTGGACTAATCTAACCAATCTTGCTTGCACAATGGAAATAGCTACTACTTTATCTCTTTATCAAATCAAATTAACCAAAGGTGTATGTTCATGAGCCCATGCTAAAGTTTCATTCAATTCTTACCAATATTCACAACAGGAAATTAAGAACATAAATTCAATAGCCCAAACAAGATGTTTAAATAAGAACATCTATGCCCAGGCTAATAAACTATTCATCCCAAAGGGCTTATACCCATTGATAAGTTATGAAGAGTTTAACCATAAATAATCTCTTAACCATCCCATCAAATAAGTAGAAGATTCATTAAACTGCGAAACGTTACCCTGTCATCATGTTTTGTGCTTCCAATGCCAATAAAAAGTAACCCATCCAATGGTATTTAACATCCAGAAAACTACCAAATAAAATGCGTCCTAACTTGAAATATCATAAGTACTGCCTTGTCCAAGACCATTGCAAGGAAAACTATAATTAAAATCCTTTTTATATAGCATTAACTTAGAACCACATGCATTTAAAACACCTTTTACTAAGATGAATGTAGTTATACGTAAACCTAGAGCAATAACATGATGAACTAAGAAGTCCTCAGGCTCTATTGTTAAGAATAATAAATTACTATTTTCATTAATAACATTTATTAACTAGTTAGGCAACCATATGCTTTGACCTATATTGAAGGCTAAAATATATGCTTCTAAAAGATCTTTTATACCTTGCCCAATCTTGAAGTTAGTCCTATACATGTGACCTGCTATCAGGAAAAGATATGCAATAGTTAAATGATGATGTGCAATATCGGTCGGCCATAAACTTTGTGTTTGTGTATGGAACCCCCTTAAAAGGGTTAGAACGACAGTTCCTACTCCTTAGGAGGTACCAAATAAATGACTACTCAAATTAGGATTCTGAGCATAAAGATTCCACTAACATGTAAAAAGCGGGCCTAACCCTTGGAGATGTGATGATACATCTAAGAAATTATTCCATTAAATAGATTCCTCTTAGAACTAGGAATAAAGATATGGATTAAATATCCTGTACAAGCCACAAAACTTACTCCAAATAATCTTGATAAATGGTGATTGAGATGGGATTTGGCATTTTTGAACCATGAAATGCTAGGTTTTCATTTCGGTTGTAGGAGTAACCAACCCCCTAGTAGGGATATGACTGAAAGAAATAATAGAAAAAAAGCTCCAATATAAAGATCTTTATTGGTATATAAACCTATTATACACCACCACCGATAAACACCCGAATAAGTGGTATTTTGATTAGTACTCAAAAGTGCATTTTTATCATGGTTTTATATCATCATTTTGCACTTGAAGTATCAATAACTCCTTAACTAAAGTACGTTTTATAATAATCTATCTAATAATATAAGATACCTTTAATTT
>SRLM01000223.1:1100629-1119903 GCA_015708895.1 Populus ilicifolia
GGGGCCTGTGATATTGAGAATTCAATGAATGACAATGATTTTAAGGAAAATGAACATCGTTCGAAAGCTTACTTTGATAATTTTCCTAGTGAAAATGAATCAACTGGTTTGAATGATCTTATAGATAAAGGTTGATTATTTTATTTTTCTCACATTGTTTTTGTGTTTCTTTTTGAGTGTTTTTTGCTAGTTTCTCTCAACCCGGTCAAATGGCGGATAACGGTACTCCATGACTTAAGTTGGTTCTTTCAGTTTCCTACAATAACTGATATCTGTATATACTTTTTTGCAATTATTTGAATCTCTCTTCCAATTCTCATTTGAAAATGAACACTAATCTTGCAAAATTGAAAAAGTATTTTCCCGCTTTGCCTTAGAATGCGATTATAAAAATTTACCGTGTTAGATGTGCAAGATTAAGATTGTTAATGAATCATGGAATTCCTGAAGATATTCGCTGGTTGATTAAAGCAAAAGTCCAATTATCAGGTGAGTCCTCTAACTCCTTCATTTCACATATGTCTGGAACAGGTAAAAGCACTTTTGCAAAGAAACGTCGTGCAAAATGACTGAAAGTTTGTCATCGATGTGCTAGATGGACTTGTAATACACAATGTCGTTCTTTATGAATGGTATCTATAAACCGTGAAGATAAAATACAATTCATTAAGGATGGTCTGAGTAGGGAGTCTTTAGATAACCTTCTATTGACTATTGAGACGCATCCTAGTGGAGATGTGCATCGTGCAATTTATAATTTATGACCACTATTTCATAAAGAACATGATCGATTTAGTCTTGGGAATCTGACTAAAAAATACCTTGTTTGCCAGTTTTTAAAAAAACTAGATGGGAAGCCTATCCCCGATCTATAAAGGGCGTTTAAGTCGTTCTTGGACATAAAACCAAGGGAAGATATGAGCCACAATCACAACTACCTATACATACACATGCTCTTTGTGTCTTTTGGTTTTATTATTGTATTTTATTGTTACTTATATTTGTTTTAGTACGTTTCAGGTTTGTCAGTGTTTGTTATTTCAGGTGATATCTTCTATACTCTATCTTTCTACCTTTAAACATTGAGGACAATGTCTTGTTTTAGTTGGGGGGAGACGGTAGTAGCTAAAAAAAAAAATTGTGTTTTCTATTTCATAAAGCATGTGCAAAATGGTTGTTACTATGATGGCAAAGTAAAGAGAATCTTTTATGACTCTTAATACGCATCTTAATAATAATTTGTAACAAGGTCTATCATAATACTTCTTGAAATATTCAGATTTATAAACTCTTGCATTGTTATCACTTAAGTCTGCTTATATACTTATTTAACATGTATTCTTAAACCTTAATTTACACACACACACTTCAACATATGATTGTGGGTTGCATATTGGATTATTACATTATTTATGTTCTTTTGTTAAAGGTAACAACTAAGGGAAAGGGATAGTATATAATTAAAAAAAAACAAAAGAAAAAAAAAGAAAAAAAATTATAATAAGAGAAAAAAAAAAAAAAAAAAGAAAAAAGAATGATAATAATAAAAATGTAGATAAGTTTGGTTTCGTAGCCTCCTCAACCTAAGCAATTAAGCCCGAAGGGGTGTTTTAACACCTAATACCCTAAAGTCAACTGACTTGGGAGCTATTGGCCCAACGCTTGTTACATGGGTTGAGGAGAAAAGCTTAAGGGAATCAAACATTGCACTATCTACATATCAGTATCTGCGACCCGAGTTACTAAGCTCGTAGGGGTGTCTTAACACCTAATGCCCTAAGACCAACTGGTCTGGGAGTCATTAGCTGAAAGCTCGTTACATGGGTTAAAGATGCATGGTGTTTTAAATTATATATATAAAAAAAAAAAAGACAAAAATAATAATCCCAACCCAAGGAAGTTAACCTTAAACATTAGAACAAAAATTTTGTTTTCTTCCAAGAAAAGCCCCATAATTATGTGTTGATACATTGAGCACAAAAGAAAGGTTTATGAATATCTTGTTAAGAGGTATTGAGCAGGTATATAAATATAACAAGAGTTTGTTTATCTGGATAGAGTAATGGAAGTTAAATGATGAATACCTTGCTTTGTGGAATTTGCAAATTGTCTTTCTATTTTAACGCTTTGATTACTAGGGACTAGTAATAAGCTAGTTGGGGGGTGTGATTAGTACTCAAAAGTGCATTTTTATCATGGTTTTATATCATCATTTTGCACTTAAAGTATCAATAACTCCTTAACTAAAGTACGTTTTATAATAATCTATCTAATAATATAAGATACCTTTAATTTGTGGTAAATGTCCATTTTAAATGCAGGCCTATCACATAAATGAAAGGATTGATTGATGACTTTAAGAACTTCAATTGCAAAGGCAAAGAGATGATCAAACTTAGAAAAGAGATGTCGGTGCAATCCAAACCGGAACACTGTTCGGTAATTGGGTCATATCTGGAGCTATAGATCTCAGATTTAGGTCTACTTTATATGGATGGAAAGGTAAGACATAGGCCTACAACTTTCATATGGAGCCCAAGATCTAAAAAGGCCATTTTCAAGTCCAAATTATTGCAACAACAAAGAAGCCCGAATCTGTCCTCCAGCCCGAGCACTGTTCAGTATTTTGGCCATATCTGGAGTTCTAGAAGTCGAAATGAGCTGAATTTTTTACACAAGAAAGCTGAGACAATTGCCTAGAACTTTCATGTTTTCAAGTGGCTCTAATTTTGACGTCATCAATGACGTTTTGGGCAGACAAGAGAAGATAAGGATTGTCACCAAGTCAAGGGTTGGCCATCTACTCATCAATTAGTCATCAAATCAATAGTTCCCAATTTTGGCCTATAAAAGGAGGCATTTGCCATGCATTTAGGCATCTTGGTGTCCAGATCAAGATCATGCTCTTGTTTTCTCTCTTTGTATTCTTTATGCTTTGTTTTCATTAATATCAAGTTTATGCCTTTCATTTCCTTTCCTTTCTTTAGTTAACTTTTATGTTCTTATTTTGTTTATCTATTTTTCTTTCTTTCATTATGTCTAGCTAAGTTAATTATGTCAAGGTGAAAAGGTTACACTAATGGTGTAAGAATAAGTATGGTATAAACTTAATATGGACTTTAATGTTTAATACTAACATGTTTTATATTTGTTATCTTGTTCACTCTTTAATACTTTGCTTGTTAAATGATTAATCTTGATTTATGTTGTATAACAATTGGTACAACAAATGCTTGGCCCTTTCATAGCCCATAATGTATGGTATAACCGACACCTGAGCTATGAAAGGAACTTGATTTGTTGTTAACATAAGTTATAATCATGAATGCTTGATGAAATTTACAAGTATTAGCATTAATTGAATAAGATGACTAATGTAATCATGTTAACAATCCATAATATGATTGGAACCTCCTTTATGTGTGGTTTCCAATTGAATAATAAGAGTTTATACTATACTTATTTGACATACCATTAGTGGAACCTCTAACCTTGACATTTGTTATTATCATTGTTTAATCTTTACATTACTATTCCATCTCAAAGTTCTCATCTTTTTCTTTTTCTTCTCCTTCTCCTTCTTTTTTTTTTTTATTATTATTACTACCACTACTACTAGTATTATTACTATTATTATTGTTGTTGTTGTTGTTGTTGTTGTTGTTTATAATTATTGTTTATAATTTGTACAATAAACCTCCATATGGTTCGACCTCGGTCTTGCCGGGTTATTTATTATTTTGACACTCTTGCACTTGGAAGAAGACATCAATCTTTTCGTCATGTCATATTTACTAGGTTAAGAGCACCCCCTCAAGTAAAAGCTTCCACGACCAGTTGGCCAAAATAAGGAATTCAAAATTGCATAAGCAATAGGTCTCACATGCAAAGGGTCCTATACCCATGTTTCAAAATTTCCTTGCGAAGCTACATGAAACAGATTTTTGAAAGTCCATAAAAAAATTATTACTAATTATTAGAAGTGAGAAGCAAAAATATTTTGATAAAAATATTTCTCTATAATATCATTATGACTCTTAAAGTCATGTGCGGTAGTAATACCAAGCTAAAGACAACAAGTAGTGGGGTTTTGAGCTAAGCCTCAGCTAAATTTTGGAAATCTTAATGCCATAATGCCTTTCAAATCCTCCTAGCCATTATCCTACTGCAATCATTCTTGCCAAAAAGAATGTCCATGTTGTGGCAATTCCACCCAGAAGATAATGAGTTTGTCCTATAACATGTCCTTGCATAGTGCTCAAGGCTTTATGCTGAGTAGCAGGAGCAACTTTTAATTTATTATGAGTCGAACTTGCCAATAACCATGACTGTTGAATAGAAATATTAAACTAAAAGCCTATGCAAAGTGAGTGCCTAAGAAAAAAAGGCTATGTGCAGATAATGAAGAACCATACGACTGAATTACTTAGGATGCCTGGACCCATAAGAAATCAGCTAGCTATTTATTAATAGTAATAGAACTCTATGTAAAATTTCCTCTTGTGATATAAGTTACCACCCATTGATCCCTTATGCTACCCTAAACATTTGATTACATTTTCTTATGCTACCCTAAACATTTGATTACATTTTCCAACTTAAATGGAATATTACTACTTAAATTGCTTTATACATCCAAAAAAGTCCTAAGAAGTCCTGGTTCTAAGTGGA
The DNA here is from genome assembly GCA_015708895.1 of Populus ilicifolia. Taxonomy (NCBI): domain Eukaryota; kingdom Viridiplantae; phylum Streptophyta; class Magnoliopsida; order Malpighiales; family Salicaceae; genus Populus; species Populus ilicifolia. The sequence goes on from SRLM01000223.1 coordinate 1,105,301, forward strand.
TACTTGACATGTCCCCCCTTTTCTAGGTCCATCATAAGAGAAATGAAAACCAAGATATGAAAACCAAGATTTGCTTTATTTGGTATCAAATGTGAGCTACGGGCAAATAAAACTCCTTTAAGAAGTATCAATACTATCACATGAATCATACCCCCTACTGCCATTAAGTCATCGCCCTTAAGTCGAACTGGTGCTTCTTGTTGCACTAGGAACTGTTGCACCAAGTGCTAAAGCATAATTGTTTTGTATCCATTAAGCAAAGACAGGTTGTAATTGTATAACAGTATCTAAAAACATAACTTGAGGGTGTCCTAAAACGCCCATGGTATCATTATGAATTTACAAACCAAAACTATAAAAGCCTAAAAATATACATACCCAGTTAAGATGTGATATGATTGCATCGCAATGCCTAAGGACATGATTTAACAAATCATTGTACTAAGTAGTCGTCTCACCATAAAAATGATTGCATGAATAACAATACCAATCATGAGAAATCCACCAATTCATATGTGATATGTGAATAATAATAGTTGTATACCATAGTTTATAACTAGATATGGATAAAGGGGCATGACATATATATGGTGAGCTCCAACAATGATTAAAAAACCTATCATAACTAGGTTAAGAGATAATTAAGTATGTCATGACGTTGTTAGGATCTCATATAGGTCTTGTTAATTTTTAGGGTTTGCTTTCTATTAAGTTAGTTTTTGGGTCATGACTATAGTAACGAGTTTTAAATATTACACAAGTTAACTTCAGTTTTTATAAGTTCTTTATTAAATTTAATTTTTTATGATCTCATCTTTTAATATTTGATTTATTAGGACTTGATTTTTATATTTTTTTTGTAAAAAATATTTTTCTTTTCAAAAAAATATTTTTCTTTTTGTTTTTGCCCTTTAGTATTGGTTTGTTTGATAATTGAGCTTCATTGGTTTATTTAATTAGCTTTTGATGAAGTTACCTTAATATTATGATTAAATGACAAATTTAGCATGCTGGCCTAAATGAGCCTGAGTTGGATTTTTTATCTTTTTTTCTTTCCATGATTTTTTTGGTTAATTTCTTTATTGTTTTTATATTTTTTTTAAGTTTATTGAAATTATACAAGTGTATCAATCCCAGCCAAGTTAATGATATAATTCTCAATTTTTTTCTTTTTAAAAAATGCTTCTATCACCTTAACATCTGAAAAAAAATTTAGCCGAGCTCACAGCCTCACTGAAACCACCTATTTAATATATATCAATGGTGATATTGTTTAAGTGATCTAGGAAAGTTGAAACATATATGGAAAGGAACTAGAAACCCTATCAACTTTGATGGTGAGTCAACAAGTCTAATTTAAATAGATGAAGTGTGAAGGGATGTGTTTTATTCTATAATAATGAAATATTTTCTCTCTTAATATATTTTTGATATTATTACGTAAATTATTTTTTAAAAGTATTTTTAATTTAAAAATATATTAAAATAATTTTTATTTATTTTTAACATCTTCATATCAAAATTATCAAAAAACACACCAAAAATAATTAATTTGATGTATTTTCAAATCAAACATGCTTATAAAACGCAGCTAGATACAATTTAAAACACAAAAACAATTCATTTTTTGAAGCTTGTTTTATATTATGATAACAAATTTTTTTTAAATAATTTTTGTTTGAAAATATATCAAAATAATATATTTTTTATTTTTTAAAATTTATTTTTGACATTATAACATAAAAAAAATAAAAAAACATAAAAAAATTTGATTTGATTTTTTTTAATACAAATACAATTAGGCTACTAGGTTAGTGAAACTGGCTGAAGGGACCGAAGATTAGACAAGTCTTTTTGTATTTTTGTCTCATGAGATTTTTTTCCCCTCTTCTTAAACTTAACTGTGCTAATTAGGTCTCACCTTTGGGGTGTTTATTTTATTTTTAATTATTATCAGTGTACTTTTTAATGCCATGCATGTTGTATAATAATTCCTCAACGAGTTCTTTTGTTTTTTAATTCTTGTTAAATGATTAATCCTACATTTTAAAACTAAATATGTTTTTTCTATTTTTTTAGTGGGATATGAGTAGCACATTGGAAACTGTTCAGAGTACTGATGTCTTGCCTATTTTGAAAGAACTCTACAGTGTGGAATTGGAAATCTTTTAATTCCCCCCCACGAGATAAACATTTAGCGGCATAGAATCAGGCATCCATAATGGTGGCAGTAGGGTATTGTGCTCGCGCGCGGGACCGTAAGGCTACTGCAACGCTGCCCCCTTTTTTTTTTTTTTTTTTTGAGAAACGAAATGGTGCGCTATTAGTTTTGATTTTCAACAATGTATACGATTACGTATTCCTATTTAATTCGAAGCAATAAATGATTTTGTTTAATGTACCTTTCTCTCCGTGGGCTGCACGATATAATGGATTGCATTGTTTTATGAATTCTTTTCTTTTCTTTTTGGGTTTTGCCGCTTCAATAAATCTCACTACGAAAGTTGAAAACCAGCAGAGTTTTAGATATTAAAGCTTGACCAATTCACTAGGACTCCGGTCTTCGGCATCACTTCCTATGCAAATGCATTTCATTCCCAAAGAGTTGCGTTCCAATGCCAAGAGTCACTTGCATTTCTCTTCATTCCTCAAATGTAATGCCAAGCCCTGCGCAGCTCCTCAAAGCCCTCTCCTACGCTGCTTTCTTCAATCTGTTGCTTCTCATCACACGAGCTGTGCACATGCTTTAAAACATGGCTGGAATTGGTAGTCTTGTTGATCTATTACTTTTCTACACACTCGAGAGAATTCTTTACAATAGAATGGTATGCTCACTGGGCCAAAACTCCCAGCAAGTCAAGAAAGCAATTGCCCTCTGGCTAATGCTCGAGGAAATTGGCTACCATGATCTAATCCGGACCATAAACTCCTTTGATAACGCCACCATTGAATCCTTATTTTATGAGGCATTGCAGTGCTTATTATGCATACACCCGAATTCGGCTCAACCATTTGAATCAGATGAAACTCCAATTTTTACAGGCCTTTTTGACGAGCCTATGAACCCGAGGTTCTTTTACTACAACAGAGAATTTATGTACAAGCGCTACATGCACATCATGGAGACGGTTTGTGATCAAATCTTTGGTGAGACCAAGGCTGTAGAAGTTGACGAGTCAAGTTTGAGGCCAGCAGTTAACCCCTTTGGAGAAGGGTCTAGTACTGGTCATGAAGGTGTAGCAATGCATGCTGCAGGGACTTCTAGTAGGGCTAGTGGTCAAGTAATTGGTGAGACATCAAGGCAATCAAGCTTGAATCCTCATGCCAGTGAATTTAATCCTGGACAGACCCCTGAAGATTCTCGGACAATGTTCCTAACATTCTCATTGGGTCACCCTCTAAGCCGCGATGAAATTATTGATTTCTTTACATCGTATGTGAATGTTAAACAGTTTAATTAGCAATTCACACGTATCCATTCCAGTTCACTCTGTCTATTCACTCCAATTTTGTTTGTTTTTCCAGGAACTGTGGGGAAGTAGTACAGAATGTTTTCATTGAAAGCACTCGACCAGGCAAGGATCCACAGTTTGGACGAATTGTGTTCACTAATTCCTTGGTTATACCAAGAATACTTAATGGACAAACAAAAGCCAAATTCATGGTGAATCGTAAGCATCTATGGGCTCGTATTTATGTGCCTCGTCACAGACGTAGCAGCTAGCTTAGTAAATGATGGAGTAGAAAACATTACAGATGATTTAATTAAAAGTTTATAGCAGTAAAAAACCTAACATTATTTCTTGTTAGTGCTTCTGTTTGAACCACACATGGTTTCAGAATATAGCTGGTTGCTATCTTAGTTATAATTTTCCTGGAATTAATGTAGGAGTACACTTTCAATCACTTTTTGTCCCGTCTGAAATATTTTAATAATATTCTTCGGCATCTCCATTCTGCATTCTAATTTCTATGTGCTCCTACAGTTTTTGGAGATGGCTACGGTTTGTGGTTGAAGGAAAATGGAAGAGTACAACGCTAATGATATGTCATTATTATATGTCATTATATCCTGTAATGTTGTCATTGAATTTGTAAACGAACAAGTGAGATTTCTGTATGGAATTTGTTTAGGAATGTGCTCCCGAAAAATAATTTCTTAAATGATGTCACTGAATAACTTGCAGCTAATGCCTCTAGCGGATAAAAAAACACTTGAGTTGGAACCTTGATAGAAGAAAACTTATCAGGTGTGAATGTTCCGGTGGATAGCCTGAGCTGAAGAAATTTCAACCTCCAGAACAAACTGAACGGAGTTTACATCTCATGTTGTTAAAGTCAGAGAAAGATAATTAACACAGAACCAAGTCTAATACGATAGTGTGTGTGAAGCAAGACTGTCATGTAAACTAAAGCAAGCCAGAAAACCATCATTAACTCAGAGGGGGAATAGGGCTTCAACAGAGTTATTGAACCAACAAAACTAAAATCCATCAGAAAACAGTAAGGAGGAGAACGAAAACCCAGGTGGTGATATCATGGTTAAAATCCAAAGTACGATTTTATGATCAAGATGCTCCATGTTTGGCTGAAGCATCAGCTGTGATATTTGCCTGCCCTCAGTGTATGAGCAAGTCTGATCTAATGAAAAAAAAGATTTTCTGGCAGCAATGACAGGAACTAACATTTCCAGTCGGGAAATCGAGATCCTCGCGAACCTTTGTTATCAACTAACTGCCGAAGAATAACATGCAATTTGGCTAATGGAGTTTAGGCAAGGGCAGCATCAAGGAGGCTGGATGGCAACTGGCATTGGACTTCTGCTAGATCTAAAGGTATGGTGCGGTTTGTGCTAAGATTTCCCATGGTCAACATCACAAAGACTCAGTTATTTTGAGTTGTCAAAATAAATAAGAACAAAGAAAGAGACAAAAAATTTAGCAATTAGACGCTGGATGAAAGTAAGTTCTCTAGAATTTACGGTCGCTACTTCCAACGATGTGGGAAACAGAGTTCAATTATCACGACAAGTCGTTTTTGCTGCCACGAGGGTCCATTTGGTATGATTGCACATTCAATAAATTTAAATAGAAAATGGCCTGACACTATGAATGACGTTATCATTTCATCTTGCCATTTGTTTATCAATTATTTATATTTTTAGAGGTTCATTTTATTTATAGTATGATTTTACTTAGGTTGAGATTTTAATTATCTTTGCCAATAAGGGTACAGCCGGTTCCACATTGATGGATACTTGAGGAGGACCATAACAATGGACGGGACAATGACAATGCTTCAGATTATTAGGGAAGGAAATATATATATATATATATATCAAAAGAAAAATAAAGCCTTTTCCTTTGAAGCTTATGGGAAGGTTTTTCCAAGACAAAAGTGACAAATCATTTGAAAACTTTTAAGGAGCGCGTTGTTATCCTACGTTTATTGGAATATATATCTTGAATAGTCCATGAAAAAGATGTATCGTGTTGTGATATACTATTGAAAAGTTCAAATTAATAATTAATATGATGAGATAAGTTTATTTATATTTTCTTTAAAATATCTATATTTTACATCATTTTATATAAATACAAGGGTTTTTGTAATAAAAAGTAATTTATGTAACAAAAATTATTTTTAAATTAAACGAAAATAGTCAAAATTGCTAATTCAATTTATTTTTATAAGTATTTTATTCTAAATATAAAAATCATAATAGTTTATCAATTGAATTCAAATTTATTTATGAATTGAAAATTTTTTTTTTTATATTAACGTGGGTGTCCGGGCCAGCTTTCGCGCACCACGACTAATCCCACGGGCCCTGAAGTTAACGACCATGTAAGCCTCCAGTGGCTATCATATGAGCAACCAAGGACTCGAACCTGAGACCACAGAGGGATTTATGAATTGAAAATTAATTTGACAAGTGATTGATTTTAAACAAAATATAAATAGATTAAAAATTTGTATGATAATTTAAACCTATTGAATGATTGGATACCACCTAACTCTATTTATATTAAATTTTTATTTAATCTTACCAAGATGAGTACAATTAAAAAAAACAAAAAAAAAACTTGTTCTTTCTGTATGGATGAAGGATTGAAAAAACTTGTTCTTACCAAGATGAGTACAATTAAAAAAACTCAATTGATTTTATTTATGTTAGGTGTCAGTATGGATGAAGGATTGACCCATCCCATCATCCGATCCAACCAATAACCATTCTTTCTCTCTCTTTTTTGTCAATTATCAAAGCACATAATCGGAGTAGAACTTGTTCTGCGAATTGGGAAATTGGGAACCGGAAATGTAACTGTGATTGTTTTTTTTGAAGTATTTTTTATTTAAAAATATATTAAAATAATATTATTTTATTTTTAAAAAATTGATTTAAAAATATAAAAAAATATTAATTTAAAATGAAAAAATAAATAAATAAAAATTTTTAAAAAATATTTTTAAAACGCAAGAATAAACTTTTAGTAATGAGGCAGAGCAACTTGTCACTCTTTCATTTGATCAAAGCAAATAATTGACAACTGTGAATTTAAATAATGTTTTCTAGTAATTTAATTCTTTCAAGCATCGGGTCCATCATAAAACCTGCCCTTAAACTTCAAATGCATTTCATCGAGAGCTGTGTGCTTGGCTTCCTTTGCCTGCAGCGAACTGGGAATTTTTTCTGCACTCTCTGGTTCCCATATCAAGGCTTCCGTCTTGTTTGGCATCCCTTGTTTTGAACACCGCGTAGAGAAACAAGTGATTATATTCCTGGAATGTTTTTAGATCTAAAACTCAACATTTGAAACTGTAAATTCAAGCTGCAATATTTAATAAAGAATTAAGGGGAAAATAAATATAAAGATAATAACCAAAAAAATATCTCTGAATCAAAAGCAAAATAGTGAAGGTTTCTAATTCATTTTATTTCCATAAGTATTTCAAATGTTATAATTAAATTCAATTGTGTGATTTAATAGTTTAATTGAGATATAGAAATTATTAATTGAATTCAATCCTACATATAATTTGATTCCAAATATGTTTGTGCTTGCTTTTAGATTGAAAATATGAGATTTTCTTGTAAAATGAGTGAAATAAAGTTTATGAATATATCTCATTATCATGGATTCAAAATTGCTTAGAATGCAAGAATATCCGAGTAAGAATTTTGAAACAAATTCAATCTTATAAAATTTAATTTTTTTCTTGTTTTTTTTTGGGGGAGTTAATTATTAAGGTACTTCGTGCCCCTTAAAATTGGTGTTTCACTCTCCAAGAAATTTTATTAATTTTAGTTTTCTCTCTTGTTAAAATACATTTAGTGAGTTTATTTAATAATTTGTAATTGATTAAATAAATTAAGTTATATGATAAGATAAGTTACTGTGCTATATAAATAAAAATACTTAATTGCTTATAATTGAAGTCACTATAACTATGGTCAACGAAATTTATACCTTTAAAGAATAATAATAAAAAATTATACCTTTAAAGAATCAATTTTTATTTACATATTAGTTTTTGCTTTTTATTCATTTGCAGAGAAAACATTATTTGATTAACCAAATAATTTTTATTTTTTGCATGAGATCCTATACATATTGTGTTTTAAATCTTGATTTTGTAAAAATTAAAATAATATGTTTTCCATTTATGAAATTTTTTTTATTTATTTTTCATGTAAATTTTTTTATTTTAATTAAAAATTAATTTTTTTAAAAAATAATAACCGTAAAAATTAATACAATATCAAATACACATTTAAAATCAGTGCAGCAATAGTAAACAAAAATAGATGACTGCCCTTAACTCAATTTCCACTCTTCATTCAAGTAAAAAAAGTAAAAGGCATTTATCATTAACGTTTTCACTGGAGATTATAATCCTATGCACTAGAGAGTTCTATTCCAATTAAATTACTTTAATCAATACAATTTCTATAGTGATTAGTGATCATCACAGTCTTTGTTTTAATCATTTTAATGTGATTGTAATATTGTATATGCATGCATGTATTTAATCTTGGTTGTATCGGTATTATAAATAGATTCAATGTGAATTTTCAGATTAATTGGTGCAATTGAGTTCATTAATGAGGTATGAGTTTACGGATTAAATATTTTAATTTGAGTATTAAGATCTGGCTACTAAATAATATATATATATATAAGATTATGTTTGAGGGCAAAGTTCATTCTTAAAAGGATATAGACGATGAATTTGGTCTCTATAAGTCACCTATAGAGATTAAAATCATTCCAAAATGCATGCCATATCTGAACTCCATATCTTAAAAAGATATGATCTAGAATAAGGGACAAATTCCTCCCCAATGAGCCAAAGGGGACGAATTTCATCTTAAAGTTTTCCTATAAGAATGAAAATCATCCTTAAAACTCATCTAAGTTTGTAAAAAGATAATATAGGCTATAAGGACTATTTTTTTCCCCCAATGACCCAAAAGGGACGAACTTCATCCCTAAAGATGTTCTACGAGGACAAATACTGTTCTTAAAAGTGCACTTAAAATCAGTTTGGAAAAGGATAACCTAGTTTACTGGGACAAATTTCTTCCCTAATGAGCCAAAGGAGAAGGACAAAATTCGTCTCGAAATCTTACCTAAAATTAGATTTCTAAATAAAAATGTATATTTTTTAGGCGAAATTTGTCTTCCAGAGCACCCAATGGGGACGAGCTTCGGCCCCCCACAGCATCCAATGGAGATGAAATTTGTCTCCAAATAGAATCCAGTGAGGACGAATTACGTCCCTTATTAGCCTCAAATAAACAAATTTTAAAAAATTCAGGGACGAATTTGAATTTTTCATTCTAGAAAGCTTTAGGGATGCTCAGCGGGGGACGATTCTCTTTTGATATCCCCTCCAGTCAAGAATTGGGCGTCACGATCTCTAGGTAATATGCTTCTCTCAATTTTTACGTTCATAGTTTGATATTCCAATATCCTAAGCAGCTTAACTAGAGCAAGAACATCGAAAATTAATTGAATGTTTCTTATCCCGAACCCTTTTCTGGTTTTCTCAAAGCTTCTTGTTCATATCTCTCATTAAAGATTCTACTATCTAGCAGAAATTTTGCCAGCCCGAGTGAGAATTTGGGATATATATAATCAATAGATTCTTTTTCGAAAGCTATATATTCATCCCTTCTGAACGCAATTTATAAACCTGATCCAATGTATATATGGCGATCTTCAAGTCTAAAGGCTAATTATCAAGAGTTTGAGTTTTTTGGACACACATTCCGTGAAAAGATTCATGCATGTATGTTCCCAAAAGTTAAATACAAAACATATAAATAAGTAATATAAAACAATAATCAGGATTCCCTTGGAAATTAAATTATGCTATTTGTACCCCTTGTTACGTGTTTTTTTATTGAAATATTGGTTATTAAATTTGTAGGATTGATGGGAATTTTTATTTGTTTTTTTAAATACGATGAAACATTTTTCAAACACGATCCTTGTCCTCATCTAACAAGTTTTTTTCTTAAAAAAAAACTCTAATTATTTTGGTGTGTGGATGGAATACAAGTCTATATTTATTGGCTTTAATAGAACTCCTTATAAGCCTTTTTTTTAATCTACTATTTTATAAACCATAATATTGGAGATGAGAAGACTTTGAGACAAAAATATAGATCTTAAAAGACTTTAGTTAGCCTCCAGTGTCAAATTCGCGTGTGTGTCTGTATATAAAATCCATGCTGGCTGGCTTCCTAATTAAGGCCGCTCCTATGATTCATAGTGTTGACCATTCGACTCCACAAGAAAATAAACAAAATGCAGCGTAATTGGATTATTTTAAAATGAACAAAATTATTTTTCTCAACAGGAGGTAAAAAAAATCCAAAATCTCGCTCTGTCTCTCTCTTTTTCCTATAAAATAACTTTACTAAAATCTCATCATAATGTTAATGAATAAAAAACTTGTACATTATATATATATAGATATATAGACACACACACGGAAAACATGAAAACTAGAAATTTTTTTTATTAAATTCAAGAATAAACCACTTAACTAATCGTAATATAAAAAGAGAGAATAGATTTATGAATTCGAAGCTTTATATTCTAATTCCAGCATTAAGATAAAACTCTTGCTTGATAGAAGTATTAGATGCGATAAATGAAGCGGAAAAAGCAGAAAATTAAGAGCGTAAGCTTGGTGATGAGTTTCGTCATGAACAGTTGTATTTTAAGAAAAGAGGCTGTGCCTTTGAAACTTGCATATCTAGCTGTCTAGTTTCTTGACTTCTAGAGGATATTTGAATCACCAGCATGCAATTATTTTGGCTGATAGCGTCACGTTAATCTTGTCCTGAAAGATCCAGAATTAAATTTTCCTCACAGGTTATAAGAGTTAATAAGAGAGAAAGGTTGCTCTAGCTGGAAGATTATGACATGTAGTGTGAGAAAAAAAAACAGGAGGATAATACTGAACCCGAATAAAGCAGTAGCTAGTATTTCACGATTCACAACGGTACTCCACAAGAGGGGACCCAAGCCAGCTTTCATTTTGAGTTCATGACTTCAATGGATTTTGGATCGAGGATATTATTGAGCAAAAGATTGACATTACTGCCTTACCATTGTTCTCCAACAAGGCTTTAAATTGCCACCTAGCGTGTTAATTTTATATATATATATAGCTTACACTTCAAGATCAAATATATATGAAACATTACTCAACGAAAAATATGAAGAAATTAATTAGGACGATCATTCAATTCAAGCATCTTAACAAGACATGAAGAGATGCCAAGAAATAATAGACCGTACAAGATAAAGCCAAACTGTGCATTATTTAAAATCGAAATAAGCTAAAGAATTACCAAGACTGTAACCCCTTTTGTGTTTTTGTCTTTTTTAGGACCCATTTCTTTGAGGAATCGCGTATTTTTGCTTTTCTTTATATATCTTCATTGTAATGACTTAAAATACTACAATTAATGACCAATAATCCCTTGTTTCAAGCTCTTTCCATCACACGCTTCTTAACTTCTTTCCTACTTTCTCTTTCTCATGGAAACATCACTAAATACACAATGTGATGCTCTAACTAGCACCTTTTCCTCTTCTTCAATCACCTCTTCCTCCTCTTCCTTCCCTTCTCCAATGAAGAATTCCAGAAAACAAGATCAGTCTCAAGACAGCTCTAAGCGAAACCAAGACCCGAAAAACAGTAATGAAGGTAACAAAAAGGCTAAGAGTGGTGGAAATGCTGGGAGGCACCCATCCTACCGCGGAGTAAGAATGCGTCAATGGGGCAAATGGGTGTCCGAAATCCGGCAACCAAAGAAGAAGTCAAGAATTTGGCTAGGAACTTTCCCAACACCGGAAATGGCGGCTCGAGCTCACGATGTAGCTTCCCTTACAATTAAAGGTAGTTCAGCTCACCTTAATTTCCCAGAACTCGCTCATGAATTTCCACGTCCAGCTAGTTCATCTCCCAAAGATATTCAAGCAGCCGCTGCCCTGGCAGCTACCTTGAGCTGCAAGACAAGTCAAAAGGGCCGTGAAACCGAAGCCGAAGACGAGCTGATGCTTCCTCACTCCCCGGATAGTACTCTGGCAGTGGCATCTAATGAGACACAGGAGTATTCATTAAGCTCACCATTAAGAGATGACGGTGATGACACATTCATCGATTTGCCGGATATTTTGCAAGACCATCAGTTTGATGAGTTTTGTTACTTGTCATCATGGCAGCTGGTTGGAGCCGAGACTTCTGATATCGGATTTTGGCATCACGAGGAGCCTTCTGGGAATATACCATTCAAGTAGAAACATCTATTAAATCTACAAGCCAGCACCGTGCTTAATTTCTGCGAAGGATTGAGACAGAAAAGTCAGTACGTCCAGGTATGGATGTATATATATATATATATATATATACAAGTTGGGTTTTGACGCAGATATTGTAAAACCTGATTACTGAAGCTTGGATTTTCATGAATTGGCCATTAGGTGTACATATAATAGCAGTGCCTTATTCCCCTTCGATCTACATGAACCTTACCTCGTACAGATATTGGATAAATGGCAAAGTTTAATTATGAGTATATATAATAAATCGTGGTCATGAATCCCATATGTATGACCTGAATGCTTTTGTTTATTCCATTTTTCCTTTCCTGATCCTTGATTTGTCTTCTCTATTTTATTTTATATTTTCTTGAATCAGACTCAATTATCCACCGACTTTAATATGATAAACATTGCTATGATCATGGGCGCCTGAAGCTTGATGATCAATCATATATAACGTGTATGTGGCAGCCTCTTTTCTTTCTTTTCTGCTGAATGCTCTTTGTTACTAACCCATCTCCTAATAAATCCAGCCTCGTGATGTTTAGCATGGAAAAACATTTATCCACACCTCATCAAACAAAACAGGCTAAAATAAAAATGGTGATCAGTTCTGTGTGTGATTCTATATGGTGCTTCATTTGGTCTTGCAATCACTATTTTCTCACTATCCGTCTCCATAAGCCACTGAAACTAGACATTAGCTATTGGTGGAATTGTACTGCTAAAATGTAACTTTCTTATTAATTACATCAGCATTCTCAGATAGATTAAATATTATTTACTTTTCATATTTTAATTGGAGATGCATTTTTTGTGTTAAATAACCACATAGCTAATCATAATGTTTAGTGGATAAATGTTCAAATTAGATATGGACCCCTGGTGTTGGTAATACAATGAACATCACGTAATTGGTCCCATGGGAAATTATTTATGAAATTTGACTATGACCATTGATATGATAGCGTACGTAAGGCAGCACGATATACAGAACAGATCTGTATCGTGTTGTTCAGCTGTAGAAACTCTCAAGCAGGGTCACTCTATGATTGATTATGGTATTCTCATTGTCCAATCATTTGCAAGATCATTCGATATTTTTCAAGCTTACACCAATCAGTGGCCATCATCGTTTTTCAAGTACTTTAAGGAAGAATCAGCCATGGATGGATGCCAAAATACGTGTGTGGTCGATACTAAACTGAATATGCATGTCGTGCTAGAGAATCTTAGACAAAAATACATAGAATTCCCGGACAATATTGCTAATAAAACTCAGAGCATGTTTTGAACAAGAGAAAGCGAATTATTTTCACGCGACTCAAAGGATCCAATGCTGCGGCCGATTGATTAAGATTTAACTCTATAAATTCAAAGTTAACGAGCTACACCAGTTAATTTTAACTAACTTAACCTTATCAAAATTAATTCATTTATTTTTATTGTAAAAATGATTAAATTGTTCCTTGATAGATGTTAGTCATCATCAATTCAGTAGTTTTTTTTATTCGGAAAACGCCTTCTTTCATAATCATCGAGTTCTAACCTTCTTTTCTTATTAGACATTTTTTTATAAAAAAAAACACACAAAATAAATTAATAATGAACATAAGACAAAAGGACTAAATTTTAAGAAATTTAAAAATCACTACTAGACAATTGAAAATTGTCGATCCGTTGGCATACAATGAATTTCATTGGTATTTTTCAATGCTAACAAAATAGGCAATGGAATGACGTTATCAAAAACTAGCTCCTCAGGGTATTCCATTCCACTAGTATTGGAAAGAATATTTCATCAAAATTTCCATAAGCTTTGACACAGTTAAGAAACCTTCTAAAAGAACTTCATCTCAACAAATAGAGTTTATAAAGTGAGAAGTTAGAATTAAATTCAAATGATATTCCTACTTTTATAAAAAAAAAAGATGTTACGAGCAAATTAAGTTTTGAGTTTACATCCACGAGTATATGCCAGTTGGGCTTCCACTCGAGTTGGATATTAGTTTGAATTTATTATAATATAATATTTTAAATTATAAAAAATTATTTTTTGTTAATTAAAATTTGTTCTTGAAGCATGGTTCATGAAATATTATTTCTTCCAGCTCATTATTTTATCTAGTTCAAATGATGAATGTTCACAGTTTTTTTCAAAAGTAATTTTTACAATACTAAATAATTTTTTCAATTTATAAATTTATATTTATAGCCACTACATTTATATTTAATTCTTGATTTATAATGGTTAATTAAAATTTATAATAGTGAGAAATGATTCTAATTATTATTATAAATAATTCTTTAAGCTTTAAGCTTTTAAAATTCATTATAAAAAGAGGGTTGAACGAAGAGTTTCTAACATGTTTTTTTTCATATTCTTACTAATTAGTACTCAAAAGTGCATTTTTATCATGATTTTATATCATCATTTTGCACTTAAAGTATCAATAACTCTTTAACTAAAGTACGTTTTATAATAATCTATCTAATAATATAAGATACCTTTAATTTATGGTAAATGTCCATTTTAAATGCAGGCCTATCACATAAATGAAAGGATTGATTGATAACTTTAAGAACTTCAATTGCAAAGGCAAAAAGATGATCAAGCTTAGAAAAGAGATGTCGGTGCAATCCAAACCGAAATACCGTTTGGTAATTGGGTCATATCTAGAGCTATACATCTCAGATTTAGGTCTACTTTATATGGATGGAAAGGTAAGACATAGGCCTACAACTTTCATATGG